>JANHGB010032749.1:0-26705 GCA_026283785.1 Coracopsis vasa | reverse complement strand
CTGGAATGGGTTGCCCAGGGAAGTTGTGAATGCTCCATCCCTGGCGGTGTTCAAGGTCAGGTTGGACAGAGCCTTGGGTGGCATGGTTTAGTGCAAGGTGTCGCTGCCCATGGCAGAACGATTGGAACTAGATGATCTTAAGGTGCTTTCCAACCCTAACTATTGTATGATTCTATGATTATTTTAATATTTGAAGAGAAATAGAAGTTCATAAACATATGTGTGCCTCTCACTGGCATGATGTAGCCTCCTCTGTCAGCAGGTTGTACTTGGTCCTGATCAATTGATTTGCTTTGTAGGGTTTGGTTGTAGGGTATTTTTTTGGTGGGGGAGGGGTGTTTTTTTCTTTTTTTCGTTTTTTAAAATGTGAAGCATAGTGACCAGCTCAAATTATATACAAAAGCCTGCTTCCACATTAACATGTGTAAAATCTCATCTGAACTAACTATAAGTTTTGATTTCAAACTATATTAAGATCCTATATGAACAACTCCAAGTCAAATTGAAGAGTCACTTTGTTTTCACTTTGTTTACTTTATGTCTTTTCTTTGCTGCCCTCATGAAAAAAGATCCTTATATTCAAGTTTCTCCATGCAAACTTCCACTTAATTCCCTATGACTAATGCTTCTGATTTGTTTACTATAGCTGGAATTTAAGGTGAAAAAGCTCGGATTAGTTGATATCTGCTAATTTGACTCTGCAAGGGGATCCATGCCAGAATAATGGTGTCATGACTTGCACTTGAGTTTACTTCACAGTAAGTTCATGACGAAGGCAAAACCTTCACTGCCACCTGTTAAAGTATTATGGATTGTTTTGAAAGTTGATATCAGGCACAGTATGGAACAGCAGCCATATCTGTCTTGAGGAGGATATCCCCAGGGAGTGAGAGCACAAGTCGTGATCTAACCTTCTGTAGATGGAATATTTACCCTAACATTTTATTTAGATCAGGAGTGTATGACCCACTGTTTGGTTCTTACAAAGGAAATCTGAAAGTAGACTCCTTTGGGATTAAACAAAACAGGAATGGGCTTCAGACTAAGGAGAATATGGTCCACAGGTGGACTACAGCCAGTCCAAACAAAATTCCCTGAACCCCCCTGTACAGTGTGGACATAGGTCCACAGAACCAGCTGCCTCACCTGCTAAACCCATGCTTGTTTTGCTGCATTAATAAATGTAGGCATAGCCATAATGAGGTGATTATTGCTCATTGGAAAATTTTAGGCAAAAAAAAGGTTTTACTTGGGAATGACATCTGCAGAGTTCAATTTAAGAACAGTTGTTTTACAAATCAAGCAGAAGAAACCTGCCTGAAAGGCATCTTCTAAACATCTCCAGTTTCTTGAAAACTCATATATGTGGCTGTTGGTTGGTTTTGCTGGAGAGACAAGACTATGAAGCTTCATGTCATTGAGTCATCCAAGCAGGGAGATTGACTCTAATCCAGAAATCCCAGGGCTTTCAGAAACTGGCAGCCCAGGTTCAGTCTCTCAGAGTGGATTGTCTTTGTATTAAGAACCCTTGGACTATTCCTGTCACTGAGAATTCTGGGGGTTTGTTCTGAATCAAAACTAAACTTAGTTTTGAATATCAGACCCTGATGATATAAAAGCAGAACTGGCTTTCCCCTAACATTCTGATTAAAAACATGCGAATAGGAATAACTATTTTAATTCAGGTCTCAGGTAGTTCCATTAGAAGGGCTGTGCAAAGAGTAATACCCCATCTATAGCAAGTTTTGCTTGTGTTTCAGTTTCACAAGCATAATATTCATATACTAAATTTGAAAGATTCCTACTCCTCTAAAGCAGTATAAAAATATTTGATAGTCAATTTAAGCTATTCTTTTCACATCTCCTCACAAACACATGAGCTATGCAAAGCCTTTTGTCTCAGCTGGAAGATGCTTCTGTTAGCTCTACCTCACGTCGACGATGATTGCCTCTCCAAAGTGTCTGATCTCTCTATATTAGAAAAAGAATAGATTTGAAAGATGCTTACAATCCATTTAATTTCAATTCCTTTTCTTTCTTTCATCCAATAGTCTAGATAAACAAATAAATGAGGTAATCATTTCACTGACTATATAATTTTCATTTTCTATTCAGTACACTCAAAAGCCAAAGCTATTTTTCTTTAACACCATTTTTTTTCTTGTAAATTGTAAAGCAGAAAGATCTGCTCATGTCTTTATTAAGTTCTGCATCTATTCCAGACATACCTGGCTGTTAAAAGGGTTATAATGAAAGCTTTGGTGTTTTTTTTTCTAAATATACCCTAAAAAAATAATTTAGTGATAAAATGAATTCCCACCTTTGAAGCATTCAGCACTGGGACCAGAGCAGGTTTCTGTTATTTTCTGTACATTTTCTCTCAATGGAATGTAGGATTGGCTTCAACCACATTCAATCACGTATTGGATTTTGACCAACACAGATTTCTGGGGGAACTTTAGATTCCCCATAACACCTGTAATGGTTCAGGGTCCTTTCTAACAGCTTTTGTGAACTCCAAAAAAACAACCGAAGTTAAATCAGTAGGCCAGTTGGATGATTCTAATGCCCTGTTACAATATTGATGTCATCTGTTACAAAATTTTTCAGACACTTAATGATTGCCACATTTCCATTATGGGAGGGGTTTAAGCAAGCAGGAGAAAAGAAACAAAACCTTCCTCAGAGAGTTGATAAATCTTCCTGTCTCCTTCCCACACATACAGGCTGATGTGGATTAAAATATGTGTTTCTCTGAGTCCCAATGATAGAAATGATTAATGACTATAAATAACAGGTGCATTGTTTGCCACACACTTTAGACTTCTAAAATGTGATTTAAATATCTTTTTTTTTATCCTTTTTTTTTTTTTTGCAATTATCAGTTTGGGGAGAAAAAAAAAAACAAAGAGCAACCCCTCCCTGTCTATTTTTGTTTGGAGTTTAGCTAGATTTAGGGGGTTAAATCTATTCAGTTTTAAAGGAAGAAAACAGAGGATTTGATTGTTCATGACATTTTGTTCAGAATCAATCATTGTCAGCTCAGGTTAGACTGATTTACTATGAGCCTGCCACAGAAAAGATTTGCCACAAATGGCAAGACTCTGAGCTGTTTCCACCGCACTGAACAAAATGATGGATTTATCATTGCAATCAAGATGGTAAAACAGCATGGTCCCCAGAGTCGTGCACAAGGCAAATTGATCACAACATCCCTAAAGTTGTATAAGGGCTTTGTTTATCTGGTCTCAGTCTACAAGAGTAGTAATCCAACTTAAGATAAGACACTCTGATCTTTACAGAAGTTTGGACAGGTTTTATTTCCTAAACCAGTATATAGTAGAATTGTCTCTGCTTGAGGAGTAAACCAACTACCCATAAAATACATACATATATATTTTTTAAATAAAAAGTAGTCCAACATAAACAGAATTAATTGTGTTATTATTGATATTATAATCTGGCAGTACTGACTTAATCTGTAATTGAATGAATATGCTGTAATATTTTAGTGAGAAAGTAATATGGGGACAAGAACATTTGTTAGAATGCATTACTTTTTCAATACAGACATTCTTTCTTAATTCAGTCAAGAAATGGCAACTCTAAGCTCTCAGGTCCAAATAAGTGAAAACTAAAGGAAAATGTTAGAGTCTGCCGTAACACAACAGCAAACTGGGTTTTTGCCTGTGCAGGGAAATGAAGTCAGCCTGTAACTTGCATTTCTGAAACCATGTTTCAAAGAATTATTTAGTATAATAAATAATAAAGTGTTATTACTTCTCTTTGATGGAGAGTAAACTTTGAAGAGAGGAAGTGATGCTATGGAGAAAGGAGACAAACCACCAAAGGCTAATGACGGTGCATCATCTGGGAAGGCTCCAGACTGTGTCTCAGCCCTGCAGAATACTGCTCATTTCCCTGAAATTCCTGGTCCTATAGATAAAGATCCTGAAATAGAACCTCAGAAAGGGATCTGATCAGTTGGATGATGATGTGTTTTTCACTGAGGACCAAGGTGCCATTATTTGATGAGGTGATGCAGGAATACAGGATGTAAACATTCTTCAGCAAGGCAGCAGAGACTTGAAGAAACTCTCATTTTATCCTGCATTCAGCCAACAAACACAACTGGATTTTTATTTTCAGGTAAAACATGGCTGAGTGTTCTTTCTCATTTTTCTGCACACAGAAAATAAAAATTGAATGGAGAAGTCAGTGTTTGTCATCTTTGTGAAATAATAAAGACTTTGGGAGCATTCTGCAAATTATAAAGGCAGAATTAAGCTAGAATTTATCCTCAGAAACAGCTATGAAGGAATGTGATATTGTCTCAGATTGAAAATTCCTTATGTTACATTGTAAATTCCCAGGAACAGGGAATGTATTTTCTTATTTATTTGACAGGCTCTATAATGATATGAACCAATGAACATAGATTAGTATCTCTATCTTAATTTTGAATTTAAATTGATTAAATAGTTTTGTGGTTTGAAGCATGAGTGTATCTTTATAACATTTGATTGCATAACTGGTAAAAAGATCTATAGCACAATATTGATTCACTTTGTGTATGAATATGATATAAGCTATAATTCATGGGCAATAATGATTATAAAATGGTTACGAAGATTTAAAAATAGAATAGCGCACCACCTAGAAAATAAAAAAAGTTTCATTCAGAGTCGTGCTGAATTAGTCAGGCATTTGTTTTCTGCACTGAGAAAGAGGGGCTGTTCTTTTTGCTTAAGTATTCTCTTCAGACCACTCTCACACAGATATTGGCAGCACTGTTTTTTTGATACAAAATGCATTTAGGTAAATTTACTGTCAACCTTCAAGGAGTGCAGACAGACACAGTAGAAATATATAAAGTGGATGTAAAATAGACTTTTTTTGCACTATTTTGACACAGATTTCATTATGTACAGCAGTGACTTAACAAAAAAAAAAAAAAAAGTAAATAATGGTTTTATCCCCAAATTCCTGTTATTAATATAAAATAGACTACAAGCCCATCTCTTCATTCGACTAATTTGAAGTTCTTTCCTTGCTTTAATGGAAAATATGAATATCTCTGTGCGTAAACTTAAAATTTTGAAAATTTTCAGAAAGGTGACTTCTGTTATTTTCCCAAGAGCCTAATAAATATAATGTACTCGTTGTTTACAGTGAAGGCTGTGTAGGTTGAGCACATTTGTGAAGATCTAAATAGCTTCTAAAAGTCTGTTTCTTTCCAACAGAGATGAACTGAGCTCTACTAGTTCAAGGTATTCCTGTTCTCCTGCATCAGCAGGCACTGGCTGCCCTTCTGCCATTAATCTTCCCTTTTGCGTCAACAGAGGGTGCCTGAGTCAAATACATGGCCAGAAGCAAACATCCTCAGTTGTGGTTCTCCACAGTTCACCACACAGAAATGAAGGAGACTGTTCAGATTGCGTTGTCTGATTTTGTAGTGATGCTGATGTTTCACAACGGTAACTTGCAGAGAACTGGGGTAGTGAAAATACTCCCAACCAGAACAACCATTTCTGCAGTAAGCCTTCTGACAGCCTAGGGTAGAGGGAGGGTAACACCAGATATGGTGATATGGCTATGTAGAGGTCAAAATTAACAGAAAAGTTACGTAAGGACGAAATTCAGAAAGACATCTCTTTCTTATTTTGTGGTATTTTAACTGGAGTCAATAAAGATACTAATAAAACTGATTCCTACATTGACTCCAGTCTTCCTGGAAGTCCAGTTGATTCTGTTTCCAATCTGAGTTCAAAAGTGGTAGAACACGTCCCACACCTGATTCACAGAAAGTATAATAGACAAAGCTCCTCATAATTTTATTTATTGGACATATATATTTGTGGCATAAATCATGTGAGGGCCTTTCACCTGCAACCAGACTTGACTCAAACTGCCCAGTTTTCATCTTCCTTCTATAAAATCAGGTGAGATTTGATGTGTTAGATTAGGTTGTTAGGATCTTAAAAAAAAAAAAAAACAAAACCAAAAACAGAAATCACGTACCTGAGATCCCTCTTGTAAATCAGCTGCTTTAATGAAATATCTTACCATTTCTGAGTCAGTGAAACTACTGACACAGATTGTCTTCTAGATCATTTGTCTCTGTTGTCTTGGCAAGACTTGTCTAATGGACAGAGGAAGGCAAGGCTGAATTTTGGTGTGGAAAGGCAAGAATGTGGTCACTAGGAGGTGATTTAAAGTTTGCTAAGACAGCTAAATACTAATGTTTTTACATCTCTGTATCCCCAAACTGCTGCCTTAGCTGAGCAGATCAAGTGTATAAACATTATACTATATTTCTGCTATTTTCTTTATCAAACACAGCTGTTACTTTGAAGCTTCTTTTGTCCCCTATTTCTCTTTCCTTGTCATGTCTGTCCTTCTTTGGAGGTTAATGGGATGAAGCTCATCAGTGATCTTGGGTCAAACCATTTGGCCATTTCTATCTAGAAGTCAACTAATGAGTGAACTAGCTCTTGATGCTGGCAACCATAGGTCAATCCGATTTTGTATTAACTTGAAGAAGGTCAAATGGTCTCTAAATTTGATAAATATCCCATTTCTTGAACTACTGATGGAGAGCATAGGCAAGGTGAAAGTTAATGCAATCCTGGACTTGTACAGCCACACAAATAGGTACTACAGCTTAATTTGCACAAGACATAACTTAGACTCAGCTTGTGCTCCAGAAACTAATTCCTATGTATCTCAATTAAATTAGAACAAATAATGGCAAAGAATGCATTTGATAAATTTAGCCTCGTTCAGTACATAAACAGTCCCTTAACAGCCTGATATATTTAAGCTGCATCTCTCATTATAATCTTCCTCATCTTCAGAAATTGTTATCTCAAATTTTGATTTATGCTTTTTATTTCCTTGATGGGTTAATCACAAAAAAATGAAATTAAGGAAACATTTTTGAATCTAATAAGCTAGGCAAATTTCATGCATGGTTTCTCTTTATGAGACTGGACAAGCACACAAACATTTCTGGCATGACTATGGAGATATGAATATGAAGTGAAGTTTTTCTGTTTATGTTTTTCTGACCTGCTTTATATGCATTTACAGCAAACAAAAGGTTAAAATATGTCATAGGAATATCAAAATTGGGGAAAAAATATCACTAGAAGTGTAGAGAAAAAAAATAAGGCTCTGGATCAACAAAGCACTTAGGAGAACAGAAAGGAAAAGGAAACCTGAAACAAGGAAAGAGAAAAAATAAAGACAAAATACTGTGACAGCAGAGTATCCTGAGGTCTGGATCTCAGCTGAGAAGCGGGGAGTTTGTGATTTCCTGTATTTTACAGTTAGAACCGTCTGACTGAATCTTCCTGTGAAGTTTTTACATCTGTTTTCTGCAAATGTGGTGCTAGTATAATGCTACAGCCTGAAGGCTGGGCTAAAGTGACCAGAAAGCTTTGAATTCAGCAATGTTGAATATATTTACAGTTTTGGAGGAACATTTATAAATATTTCAGCTTTAATGTCCAGGTATATCTACCTTTGGGTTTCAAAAAGAACCATCAGAATATGTTGGACGATCCTGCACAAAAGGTTGGTTTCTTTTTCCAGCAGATGCATATAAGGGAAATAATACTGGTTTTACTCAGAAGTTTTGTAACTCACAGGTAGTGTCTGTGAAGTGTCTGAAGGTTGCTGTCAGGACAGTACCTTTCATACAAGCGTTAAGCTTCCTTGGGAAATGAAATGTCCAGGTTGTGAGACATGAAGTTTAGTCTGCCAAAGGTAAGAGAATGCCAGAAATTTTTTGAGGCTATATTGATAACATGTAAGGTTATCCAATATGACCTATTGATAATATATGTTCATTACTAGTGTCTCATTTGCATTTGTCTGTTAATTTGGACAGTTTTAATGATTTGGTTTTAAAATTAATAATAACATTTTCATTTTAATATAACATTCATGCATATACATGCATATACAAAGGACACAGATTTAATCTCTATGGAGGAATTCTAAAGCCACAGCTGCAGAATTTCAACTAGCTGGTTACAGTAGGCTTTGAAAAGTATGAAACTATGAAATCAAAAACATGATTAGTGTTACTGATTTTTACTATCATCTATATATGCCCTGTGCATACAACTATATATTTGTATCACAGGACTTGTACAAAATAACAGAAATGATGTGATTATGCCAAAGCAAAGCTTTTGATTAGAAGGGTACTTAGTGATTAATGTCTGGTTTTTTTGGTTGAAAGTTAAATTGACATAAAGTGGTGAAATACGTGATTTCCATCAAAACACCACAGTATTTTGTTGTTTCATATGCTGCTGTTTCTATTTCTTAGAAGGTGCCTGCTGGCAGGTGGTTCTGGATTGCAATATCCTGTATTACCAGTGTCCACCAACTGCATGGGGTGACCTATGATGAATTACGATAACAAGGAATTGTGAGGGGGGCACAGTGTATCATAGGTGAGATACCCTACAAGGAAGGCCAGAGGACTTCTTTGACAGAAAGTAACAGGATATACCAGTAGACCACGTCCCATAAAACAACACAGTGTCAAAATAGTTCACACTGTGGGTGGAACAGAACTTTTTTCAGCCAAAAAAAGAGTGCATTTTGAAGCAGATTACAGATTAGATCCCTCACATCTTGTATGAATTTTGGGTAAATGTGCACACTCAAGTTCTGTGTGCTGAACGCTATTTCCCGCATGAAATGGCATGCAATTTACCAAACGTGTATTTTGAAGCAAATAGATAAAATTTGTAACTTAAGAAAATACATTTGGCAATGCAGTTTAGGGAACTTTTCCTTCTGCTGTTCTCTGTTTACCTGAACTGTTCTGCCTCAGCTGTTCCCTGTATACACAAGCAGTGGGACTGCATTCTTAAGAGACTCTCAGTGGTGTCTCTAGGCAGTTTATTGCCTGAAGGATTTAACTGAAAAATACCAATTGGCCAATACTTTTCAGGCAACAAGAAGGCTGAGTATCTTCAGGAGCATGGACATTTTGACAACTTCTGAACAGATTTTCCAGTCTGTAGACCTAATATGTCTTCTATGAGTATTAAATACAATTGAAAAAAGAATTGCCCACCACTCTTGAAAGGGAAAAAAGTGATTTCCATAATTTTGAAATTCTCTTTCTGTTTTATAGCAAATCTTGTTAACTTTGGGCTGACTTGAGACTAACCTTGAAGCTCACAAGCTACAACAGGTATGTAACCACAATCAAACCTAGGGTTACAGCAAGAAGGACAACAACAAGCCCAGAAGCGACTTGGAGAAAAAGAATGAGCACAGGAGAATACTGCCTCATGGGAAGTTCTTTAACTTTTTTGGCTTTCTTTTTGACTTTTCTTAAAAAAAAAAAAAATAAAAAATGCAAGCACAAAAGGGTAGAAAAATACCCCAAAAGCTATGCAACAACAACAATAAGAACACTTAACAATAAATAATAATGATACTGATTGTTCTTCCAGTTTCCCAGTATATAGCATAAGTCTCATGGTAAACATTTCATACATGTACTATGATACATTCATGTGCAGTGCACAAATGTAGCATAGTATCAGATATTTTTACTCAATACCAAACTCAATTGCTCATAAGCATTTTAATGAATATGTTTCATGGGAATTAACAACATGATATAAGCACATGTTTAAATCTACTCCTGTTTAACAAAACACTTAATTCTACATATGCCTGTACCTCAAGCAAATTTTAAGCAAATTAAGCAGGATTTATGCAAATTAGCATCACTAGGGTCCAGAACTACCAATCAAGCACCTGTGGTGAGGCAGTGTTTTATACCCCAGATGGGACTCTGACCTAACAGGAATATGTATATATCTTCTGATACATGAGATAGCTTGCTTAGCAGCAGCTCTGATACCTCTCTATGAACCAGCATTATATCAGGAAGATTTATCCTAAATCCTTCATTTGATCTGTCCCTTAAATACAATTGGAATCAAATTAACATTTTCCAAAATTATTAATTCCCAGTTCAAACCAAGTATCTGTGTTCTTAACTTCACATTCACTCACCTAAATTTGGTAAAGTATGATGCAATGTGCGACTGTTATGTTAGTCCTGATCACAGTTATTTTGCTGGAAAAAAAAAAGTAGATTGCTGGATTTAAGCCTTATATATTAGTAATTGCTTCTAGACTTCTATAAGGTCAGAGGAGAACTTTTTCTATTAAAAGTCTGCATAACAGTGCATCTCATTCTAAGCAACTTTTGTTTTATTCTGATTCCGGTGCTGGAATACATTATGCTCATTGATATTGTTTTAGTTTGTGCTGCATTGTAAACAAAATATGAGGCTTTAAGACTGCCTTTTGCTGAGACTGTCATTGGCATGTTGAGTCAGTCTTTTAGTCATTACTCTGCAGTCTGCCTCTAGGATAAATTTTCTTTATCATTAAAAGCATACATCTCACCTCAAGTATAAGTTTTGCTTAGTTCCACTTTCTGTTATTGCTTGTCTTCACTATTAAAAGTCTTGTAGTATCGCTGCTTTAGCCATTTCTCAAATTTTGATGAGCTAAGGTTCAAAAGAAGACAACTGGACCAATAATGGTTTTAGAGTCATCCATCCATCCAGACCTTGGTAATGTATGCAAAGTCAGGAAACTCATCAACAATCACATTGTGGATGTCAGTAACCTTTTTAGGCATTGACTTAACAATTAAATAGCATGAATCCACATGTTGGGTCTCTGACAGTCAACAGCATGTACACTGAATAAGAGATGTCAAGTAAGGCTGATGACATTATATACGTCACAGTTTACTTAGGACGTAACTCTCCCGATTGCATTTTTATTTCCCACCCTTCGTTTGCAAAAAGCAATATTCTTCATCGTGAAAGGGCGTAAAGCAGTAGTGTCACCAAATTCTCATGATCTCATCAATTCATAGGATGGGTACAGAGCCTTCAATGTGATTTGTAAATAAGGCTTATTTTCAGTAGGTATAAATGCCTATGCTGTGTCTGAGACAGGTTTGTAGTCTTCTATTATGGTTTAAACCATTACAGGGTAAGGTGAGTTATGTTTTGTGAAATTTTTAGGGTTTGGCTATGTTGGAGATTTTTCTTCTCCTTTATCCCTGCCTATGAGAGACAAGAGCACAGAATTTTCCGTGTCTTCACAAAGCATCTAGATTTTGGTGCACCAATAAGTTAATATTTTAATAATTTTGAAGTAGAGTCATAGGTTGCTCTGATAGAATATCAGAGCTGTGTTCACACCCTGAAAAACAAAACAACCCAAAACAGACAAAGAATTAAAATCACTCAATTAAAACCATATTTTCTTTTTTCAGTCTAGGTTTACAGAAAGCGTTGCACAAATTTCTGCTACACAACTTAGCAAATAAATCTGAAGAATGGTTTGCAATTTTTGGAAACCATAAGGTGAAGCTACACTTAAATTAACTGTCACTTGAAATTTCAAGCTGCAATAACTTTTATTCAAGATGCAGGAGGAGGAGGCAGGAGATGATAGATAAAGCTTCTATGATACAGACTTCTGATTAACACTATTTTTTTTGCCTGCTGCAATCACTTGCCCTTATGGTGAAGGAAACATGAGATAATTCAGTCTGAAACGCTTATTGGATATTAACAGATCTTACTTAGTAGCAGATCTGCTCTTGAAAATTTCTGAAGTACAAATTTTAATACAGAAACCTAAGGTCTTTTTTAATTCTCTTATTCATCCTTTGTCATTGCTGATGACATGGGTATTATTTAGATATTATTCATATATATTACACTAACTTTTCAATTTTATTAAACACAACTCAAGTAGTTTGGAGAAGATCTTCAAGGAAAATATATATGATTCTTATTTTAATTCATTAGTAGTTAATCTGGTACACTTTTTTAAAAATAGAATAGCTGATATGTAACTTGACAACAAAACTGAAAATATGTTGGGATTTTTTTTTTAAGGTTCATTTGTTTTTATTTTTTCTCCGTAAATCAGACATTTTTATCTACCAGAATTAAGAATGAGCTATACTTTAGTCCTAAAATTAGCTTTACAGAAAACAGCCATAGATAGAGCCTGTTTTAAAGATACCAGTATTAGATTAATTTCTCTAAAGTTACTGGAATGAGTGGACTCCACAAGGACACAACACCCAGACTGCTTAAAAGCCTTTCCAGCACAACCAGCCTATGCAAGTCTGCTGATACCACCCACACAATGTGAATGATCAGACCTCCAGGTAAATTGCAGCTTATTTCAATCTAAGAGGATGGATTTTGAATATAGCTGTTGCTGAAGGATGCCGGTTGAGTTTCTACTTATCCTTTTAGAATAATATTATCCCTTACTGCTGACAGGAATTTTGTGGAGTTTGGTAAAAGGGAAATGTCAAGTCCTGCATCTGTGAATAATCTCATATACCAGGAAAGACTGGGAATGACAACCTGGAAAGTGGCTTTGCAGAAAAGACCATGGGGTCCTGGGAACAAGTTGACTGTGATCCAGCACTGTGCTCATGTAGCAAAGGCCAACAACTAACAGTTTGCATCAGGAGAAATATCACCAGCGGGTCAAAGGATGCGATTCTTCTTCTCTACTCAGCAGTGGTGAGACAGCATCTAATTCTGTGTCCATTTCTGGGCTCCCTAGTACAAGAGAGAGATGGACATACTGGAGTGAGTCCAGAGCAGAAGCATGGGAATGATTAAGGATCTGGAACATCTGACATGCAAGGAGAGAGGCTGAGAGGGCTGGGGGTATAAGCCTGAAACAGAGAAGTCTTCAGGGGATCTTACCAATGTATGTAAATATTTGATGAGGGGAGTAAAGGCAATGGAACCAGTGGTGCCTAAATAAAAATGAAGAGGCAATGGGCACAAAATTAAATACAGAATCTTTGTTTAAACATAAGATTATTTTTTTTCTTTTTACAGTGCACATGATCAAACAATAGAACAGGTTGCTCAGAGATGTTGTGAAGTCTTCATGCTTGGAGACGTACAAAACCTAATTGTCTGTATCTTCAGTATGTATATGTGCCTACTGGGAGTACATGCTTTGCCACTCTGCATGGGAGCTGGGAAGAATAGCAGCCACATCTGCCAGAAAAGGAAGAGAAGAATATGCCATGTCCCAGTCTAGCAGATCTGGACATGCTTAAAAGAAAATTTATTCTGTCCCACTGAAAAGTGACTGTTGTGCCTAATTCCATTAACTGAAGGTGAACTGATAAATACCTGTTGGGTAAACCAATCTTGTCTCTACTGAGCTAAGATTGTTTAGAGCCAAAATACTGGCTTGAGTTTTTGTAATTGTGCAAGTTGTATAAATTTAGCAACCACTTTTTAGACTAATGGACAAGACTTTTGTAGTCCCTCAAACAACTGATGTAAGTCTGCATGCCATATTTGGCATGCAATGAGATTAATATCTCCAAACAAATAATTTTTACAGAACTGGATGCATGATGCTGTAAATCATTGAAAGATGTCTGTATTTATTGTATAAGTAAACCGAGCAATTAAAAATTAATGGAGGGGCACATGGCAGGCAATAGAAAACTAAATGGTGGAATGTATAGATTCTGATTATATTCAAATGATGGAAAGGCATGACTTCTATTGTTTGGATTCCAGCTGTTGGACAACTGTGTTCTATTTATTTCATAGGATGGTAATACCTCTGGTTTTTGTGCTGTTTTGGATGAAGAAACCTGGAGGATAAATCCAGTGTAAGGCTGAGCTCTATGGCTGGCCCAGACTGAATGAGTCCAGTCTTGAGGGAGGAGGAGGGATCAGGAAGAGTCAAGTTTAGTATTCATCTAGTGAAGGAACAGAATATGATACCAGGCTGAAGCGGTAAATATTGTTTTGGAGAAATAAGAATAACTTATACCTAGAAAGCAATAGTAAGTAAAATAATTTTCAATCAGAACATAGGCTGGAAGACCGTTGCTTAAAAGATTTACTTGGAGTAAAAATGGCATTTATAAAAATCAAATCCTGCTTACAGGTAATTCAAAAACAGAAAGGGAGGCTAAATTTATCAAACAAATTGTTTGCTGCAAATAGTTCTCCCAGCTCTTTCGTCTGTACCTAATTGGCTATCAATAATGCATAGAAATGCTGAGACAATTAAAGAATCATTTAACAGGTATTCCATTATGTAATTAAGGATCGTAAACTATATTAATGACTTTTCTAATTCTTATATTGTTAACCAATGAATAATGCTTTATGTCAGGAATATACTTTCAAACTTCCTTGCACCAATGAAAAAGATACATCTTGCTTATCTAACTTCTTCAGGTAATTCACACAAAAGATTTGGTCTGAATAAATCTTGAGGAAGCGCAAACAAAACCCAGATGACTAGATCACACCTCACTAGAGAATTGAGCAAAAAAAATTGGTAAGCCTGATATTTCTAGACAGTGGCTACAAAGCTTATAGGGGCTCATAAAAAATGTAACCATATATGTATATGGGCAGAAAACATACAAGATGAGCAGACTGCTGCAGAAGAACTGTCGATCTGCCAATATGAAAATTGAAGATTTTATCATCTGCCATGTGAAAATGCTGGTCACACAAGTTAAGTCTGTCAAAGGCTGAAATAAGTTGTGCTGTTTGCTAAGTAAAGACTACCATATTCCTTCAGGAATTTGTTGATATTGAGCCCTTCTCTTTTTATTTTTCATAGTGACTTCTGGGAGCATCTTGATATTCTAACTATATAATAGGAAAATCATATATTAAAGTCCTTTTTTTAAAGTTTCAGATTATTCCATCTGGTAAAAAGCATATCAGCAATTGTGCTGCAGATGCTCAGGGTTGTGTGCTAGTGTGTGATTTTTGTAGCAAGCTCTGGTACTCCTTGTTTTGAATGTAAAGGGCAGAATGGCATGAAAGAAAGAAAAATTCAGAAAAGCTATACATGGAAGCCAAACAGGGTGTTCAGAGTATGGCAGACTGATCTGAAAGACTGCTGTGGTTTAAGCTGGAAGAGTTTTTGCCATGGAGTTACAATGCTCAGCACAGGATATTTTAGTCTGATGAATTGAAAAGAAATTCCAGTTCAGTCAGAACAAAAATAAAAATTGTTACTGCCTCAAGGAAAATTCTTCCCATGTCAAAGCTGCCTTGTATCTCTCCATCTTGGTGAAATGTGAAGTGTTGATGCACTTTACAGCTCTATAGGTATTGGTCCTGTTGGCATTGTCTGTAACTTTTTTGCTGAGGAAGACTGGGTCTTGAGAAGCACAGACCCCTTAAATCACAGTAAAAAACATAGCTTCAAAATCCCATCACTACTGTACCAAATTTGCAGCTTTACAATTATTTTTTCTTAATATTATGTGGTTTGTATACCTGTCATCCTATATAAATAATGTTACAGCAAAACTTTTGCAGTAATGCTCACCAATAATACTTCTAACAGTATTTCTTCCCCTAGTGATTATGTTATAGAAAGGGTGATGAGTTTAGGATTTGGGTTTTCTTCCTCCCCCAGCCCCTTTCTTTCTTTTTTTAAGTAATTCTATCATCTCCTTCTGTAGTAACCATGTGCTTTTTTTGTATCATGTCTTATATTTTTTTAGTGACTGATCCTTTTGTCTGAGACAGATTTCACTAAACTTATGTTCTACTGGTATAACTGTTTTGTGGGGTTGGGTTTTCTTTTCTGGTTTGTTTTGTGGTTTGGTTTCTTTTTTCAGTTTTCAATAAGCAATATAAAAGTTCCAGAGTTAAAAGAAATATAAATATTCCCGAGTTACTTTGCATTGTTTACAGTTCCTGTGTAATTCACTACTCACCAGCGAGTCACCCTGAGTTAGATGTTACTTACATGAGTTCTATTTTCTTGTGGGAATTCCTCAGATACTACAAAATTTTCTAAAACTTACAATCCTGCCAGTGAGCAAAACATGCAAAAATTTTGTCATATTTTACAAAAGTGTTTAAGTATGTGCTTAGTGTTATGAACATGTTTAGATACCCTTGTCTGTACCTTTGCATGTGTCTGTGTTGACACATTTGCCATTATTTGGCTCTAACAATGGCATTTTCACAGGAGACTTTGGTGATGATTTTTAAATGTCAATCAACTAACTCCTACAGTCCATCTGAAAAGAAACCCTCCAGCCGAAACTTTGCTAATGTAACAATTTTTAGGTTTATTTAAAAGTATTCCTCGTAAGGTGTTAGTTGGAACTATTAAAAGAATATTTCTGAATGTACAATCATGGACTTTTTTAAATCAAGTCTAAGAAGGATTTTGCATATCAAATATTGCTGTGAGTTTTATAACTCATTTGTTCTTTCTAGATGTGTAGAAGCAGGGAGGAGTAAAAGACAAGTGTGCATTTTTTACCATCAAAAATCTGTTTGTGGTTCTTTTAGACATCAAAAATGTTTCCTCCTCTCACATAAGTAAATAATTATGGCTTTACTAAGCAAACACAACAATACATGTTTTCCATGTATGACAAGAGAAAGCAAGCTTACATAGATGTTCCTGTATTTTCACTTAGGCACTTCACAGTAGGTTTCTCTCATCCAGGTTTAAAAAATAACCTGCTTTAAAACATGTTTTGTACTGGAACCATCTCCACTGTGGTTTCTGTTTTGTTTTCTTTGACATTCTCACTAGCTTGCAAAATACTTGTAAGTCCTCTGAGAGCAATGTCAAATTGTGTACGTTATCTAGATAAACTGTAGCTGAACAAATTAAAAATATTCTGGCAACAGTGTGAGTATCCATCCCAGGGGTGCAGGATAAGACAAGTCTCATTTGGACAACATTATGTTAGATAAGAAAGTCGAAGATGCCGCAAGTAAAAGAAGACCTGCAATTCTGAACCTGGGTGACAGTAAACCTCTATGGCAGTAGGATGCAAGGAACAAAGTAGTCTTTCGTTTGCTATTTTCCCTGTTGAAAGCAAGATCTCCAGCAGTTATCCACAGCTTTAGGTACCACTAACCCTTTGAGCATGGAAAGTTTGAGGAATAAGAGAGGTTTTAACATCAGCTCTTTCCAAATGGACTTGATTGGGTTTATTTCTGATATATCTGGAAGCAGAAGCATTCTTTCACTGGCTGCTCTCATAAAAAAGACATCCTGAACTGGCATGATCTGATTTTACTGAGTTTCATTACCACGAAATCTTTGATACCAGAAAGCAAGTAAGCTTTCAGAAAGGACTGGAAAGATATAGATTGGTAGATACTGAGTCATCTTAAAGAAGGGGCCAAAGATCAGAAATATTTTGCAGGCTTGGGAAATAAGTGCTTATAAAAAGTGGCAGCTGCTTTTGATAAAATTACTGAAAGCAGGTGCACAGATGAAGAAGAAAACAGATTCTGCTTTAATGATGTCCCCAGGTTCTTAAATTAAGCTTAGAAGGTAACAAGATCCTTCCTGGATTTCAAAGGATATCTCACATCCAGGTGCTGAAACACATTTTTTAAAGCCCTGGAAACAAGAGCTTAAAAATTCAGCATCAAAAAAGCACCTGTAATTCCTCCACAGATATCTCATTCTCAAACATAGCATGAGAGCATTTGTCTCGTGCGGAGCCTAGTTTTTCATGTGTAGTTCAGTGTGCTTTCAAAGGCACAATGTAAGTATGTTACAACTTGGAACTAGTCACGTGAGACCTCATAGGTATAACATCCACATTTTCAGGTGGATTACTTTTGGACTTGGAAAGTAGACAAGGTGGATAGTATTCCTAAAGAAAATAACTCTTCTTGAAGAGATGAATAGCAAATATGCGTATTGAAGGGTTCTTTCAAAATTGGCAGCTGTTTGACTTGCTGAGAAAAACTCTTAGGGCTAAAGTTTTTTCCTAAGCCTTTTTTATCTTTTTATCTTAGTAGTACTTAGTGACAGTAATGTTCCTAATGTATATCTTCAATTACAGTTTAAGGAAACCACAGAAGGATAGTTTTGCAATATTCTTGCTACGGTAATGTGAATCTGGCAGAAGTGAGCCTGTGTCTTTTGGCTTGAAAGCTAAGTATGAAAGGGCTGGATTCGTTTACATAAACTTCTTAAATCATATCTAGTGTAATTTAGTATTCCATTTGACCTTCAGAAGAACATAGGTTTACCTACTACTACTACAAACCCAGTGTAGATATTTCGGACAGCTTAGGGTCTCTCAAATTGTATTAGATGTCTGTGTTTGGGCAAATTAATCCTATCCTTCTACTGAAAGATTGTAAGGTAAGTTTGCCAAAGTTTATTTAAGATTTTTGGTAAGCTGAATAAATTCATTTTGCATGGGCATATGCAACAACTGTTTCTCTGAAGCCTAAGCTTATCAGGTCTGTGGCGATGCACTTCCTTCACAGCCATCCTGTAAATCTGGTAGATCATACAGTATTTGACACATTGTGTGTAAACTACCCAGCTGGCTTGTTCATGCCCAGTTGGTTTTGCATTTCTTGAAGGAATTTGCCTCACTGTAAAAAGTTATATACTGTATATGCTTGTATTTCTGTCTGGGCATTATAGACCTGGAAGACCAGAAGACAGATAATATATATATACACACACCAGTAATAACTGAAGCAAAAAACACTTTCAGTGCCTTAACTTTGTCTATGGCCTTTTCCACTCAGTGGATTCCCTGATACACTGAGCAGTGAGGACCACTGGGCTCACATTCTCCTTAGTTTTATTTTACTGGTGATATGATTATATAAGCTCTTTCATTCTTCTGAAATCCCTCACAAGGTTGATTTCCAGCTGAGCTTTAGCTTTTCTATCTCCATTCCTGCATGCTTGAGCAATGTCTGTGTACTTCTGGGCACCCTTCTTCTATTTCCACCTCCTGTTCACATCCCATCCACCCCCTACTTTTTTTTTTTTGTTTTCATTCAAGATCAAATTTCCTGTTTATCTGTAAAACCTTCAGCTGCACTCCCTGTAACTTCCTGCACATCAGGATGGACCATTTATGTGCTCAGAGGAAACTGTCCTTCAAGATCAGCTGGCTATTCTGGCCCCTTTGTCCTCCAGAGCAGATTTTCATGAAATGCTGTGAAGCAGATCCTTCAGCAAACTGAGACTGGATTTTGGAGTCCATATATTTCAATTTTTTGACCTGCAGTTTCTCTTGAAACATTAAAATCTAAAATGGCACCTTCACTGCTGCCAAAGTCACCTTCAGTCTTCATGTCTTCCTTGTTAGTGAGTAAGAGATCCAGCAGATTATCTGATGAGCATTAGCACATCTATCACCTGCAGCAAGAAAGAGTCTTTGACACACACCAGGAATGCTTCCATCCAACTACGTTGCCTTTCCAGAAGACAGCAGGGTGTTTAAGGTTCCCCATGAATATCAGAGCCTGCAATCACGAGGCTATTCCCATTTGTCTACAGAAATTTCTGTACACTTCTTCATTCATTTGTAGCAGACACCAGGATAGGTTGTATTGACCTGCCCTTTCTAACACATGAACTTTCATCTCACCCCTACTCTGGTGAAACTGAAAAGTGTAACCCATTCTGCCTACTCCTCAGCTTGTATATATCAAAAAATAAAGCACATGAAGTCAGTACAGATGGGTACTAGTATGTATTTATACTCAGATGAGCAAGAATCAGCATCTTCATGTGACCCTTTTAATTCTTCCGTTCACATAGTTATATTAATGCTATAAAGTTTCTACCAAAAGAAAACCACTTTTTTTTTTTTTTTGTCCTTTCTTACACAATGAGAAAGGGTATTTTTGTTAAAGAGACTGCAATGGAATAATTAGTGCCTTCTTACCTTGTGTATTGCTCTCACTATGCAGGAGTTACACACAATTTAAAACATCAATAAGAAGTAAATTGTTGCAAATTACTATTCTTTCCTCAGTGTCCAATAATTTGCTAGAACCAATAACAATAGTGTCAGAATGTAACCTTGGATCACTTCTGTTCTGTAGTGAACCCATTAATTGTTCACACAATACTAATCCTTTATGAATACTCAACAAGCCCATGCTAGCTCCTTGATTTTTTTTTTCTTAGCTCTGTTTATAGACCTGTGTGCTGTATTTCTCCTAGTGTTAATGCTCCTGAACAGCAAGCAAACGAAAAAGAAAGCAAATGTAGCCAACTCAAAGCTTGAGTTGAACTATTATCACAGTATTCATACAAAATTGACTACTCTACTGATAAAATTATGATGAAATACATTTTCAGTTTTTCTGACTTAATGCTTCTCTATCAGTGACATGAGAACTCTAAAATCTGGTGTAAATGCACATATGTGCATTTCTCTGAGACTACTTGATTGATGCATCCTATGAGTATATCTCTTCTTCCAATATTAAGCAAACTTTATTTTTGGAGATGAGTTGATTTTTCAGATACAGGAATATACCTGGGCATTCTCAAAAGTAGGTACCACATCTGTGCTTTATGAGTAAATTATTAGCAACCACATCTGTGCTTTATGAGTAAATGTACTAACCACAGAGGCAGAAACAGCATTTCCCTGTATTGTTCTGAACCATGAAGAATATCTGAGATATCTTAAATGTTCTCACATTTGCTATATGTACACAGCCCCAGACAGCTACTGCGAAGTTGGTTGTATGTAGTAGCATGTTACCCAGAGGTAACTCATTTGTGTTTTGAAGCCATGAGCCAACAGACTTAAATCAAGCTGATCTGCTTGTAAATTGAGCATCCTATCTAGCGAACATGCCACCTTCAGCTGGTCACTTCTCAGACAAGAGGTGAAATGTTGTGCCAGTTTAGATGTGATCTGTTGCCTTCTTCCCAGTTGCCCCATCCTCATGTCACAGCAAAAGTATGGTGTTGAAGTATATAGAGAATGAGAAGATGTTTCTTACTTTACCCCATGTAAGGACGCACACTCATGTTGTGGACAGAGATCTAGTAGATGGGTTGTTGGTTTGAATAAGTGGCATCTGAGAAGGGAGTATCATTACTAATATATTTTCTCCTGAAGTATGTGCCTGGTGAAGTGAAGGTCTGTCGAAGTTACTGTAATTGTGTCCATACACATATCTCTTCATCCTTTTAGTAAAGAAAGTGTACAGTGTCCCCCTAGTCACAAAAGAAAATCTTTATCAATTCCTATTCTCTTCCACCACAGAGGTTTGTATTCCATTGGAATAACTTCCACTTACTTGACAGAATAGTAACCTCTTCCTCAAATCAGAGAAGGTAGTAAGTGGGGGAGAATGCAATGAAAAAGGTAGAGGCCAGTTTTCACTTTGAGACAAGAGCAATGGTAGGCTAGTTAAGAATGGTTCTAGATGTGTGTAAGAAGTTAGTTATCTGTGAATTTCATTATAAATACTGCTTCTTTTGGAAGAATGTGGTTCATTGGTGTTTAACGTGGTTCTTGTATTTTTTATTTAAATATCATGCTATTATTGTGAATCTAGTGGATTTTATTTTGTAATAGGAAGAAGTAGTAGAATTGTAACTCCATATTTAAAAAACAGTGTTTCAGAATAAAGTACAATTGCTAAACAGACAGTAGAGTTAAAGGTGCATCAAGACTGGATTCACGAGCCTCGTCAAAATTTCTGACAAATTTCAGATTCAGTGTGTTCTGGTTTTATTTTTTAGCTAATGATACTGTGAGAATCTATGAACTGTAAAAGTACCTGGAAGTGAAGCAAATGACTACACAGTCAGACCTAGGCAATGCTTCCACCAAACCTTGAAATCTGTATTGACAGAAGTCTACTGAGCTAAAAAATCTTCTCAAAGACATCTTTGATGCCATTATATACACACAGAAGTACAGGGATTTTGCAGTAAAGTATGTGGGAGTTTGATGAGCAACAAGCTGAACATGAGTCAGAAGTGTGGCCTTGCAGCAGTGTATGGGGCTATAATAGCAGTGGTGTAGCCAGCAGCTTGAAGGAAGTTTTTTTTCCCCTCACGTTGGTACCTGAGTAGTATCTGGAGTACTGCGCCCAGTTTTGGTCCCCCAAGTACAACAAAGACTTGGAATTCTGCAGGGAGTCCAGAAAGAGAGAATTGAATAGAAGATTGAACTTAGAGAAGACAAGAAAGTAGACTATACAAAAAAGAAAATTTTGGTCTATACTGTCTGTAAATGAATCAGTAAGAATTTCAAACATGGTTTAATTTACCTACCAAGATTTATAGTAGAATAAGGGATAAATAAGTGAAGGGATAAATAACATGACATTTTTAAAGGAAGCAGTTGAATGGCTAGTGAAGAATCTGTATTATTTTTAAGGAGTTTGAGTAGTGGAATAGTGGATTACCTCAAGTGCAGAAGACTCTACACATACAGCTACTGCCATGTTTAGAAAGACTGCCAGTCTTGTCAGAGAAACACAGAAGTGTCATCCAATGCAATACTCTTTGAGATCATCGATCATTCGGGAGCACTGATAACAAAATAACTGCCAGCACTGCTACAAAAAAATACTCAATGAATCAAAATGAACTTAATCAATATGCATGCATTAAATTCTGGTGTTTAACCATTCTATGTGGTGAAATGAAACTAATCATCATCAACTGCTGCTACATACCAAACTCATATGTCTCTCCATGGAAAAGCACTCTGGAGTCTGTTTGACCTTCATAAAGAAGTTCAAGTGCTCTTGATAAATAAGTCATCCCTTGTTGAACACCTTTGTGACAAACATTTTTTTGCACATATGATTTCCCTAGGTAGGGTTTTTAACAAGCTGTCTTCCTTCCATCTGCTATTCTGGAAGAGCAAGGCAACTATACAGTGTTAGCTGCAAGGCAGAGGGATTTCAGGGGAAAACTTAATTGATTTCCAGAAAAGATTGCAGTTCCAGAAGCACAGGGTTTGCAGGGTGTCCGTTGTTAGTTATAGTCTTAGGGATTTTGAGAGTTATTATCAGGAAGGATGTTGCTATCTATTTAAACACACTGAA
This sequence comes from Coracopsis vasa, assembly GCA_026283785.1. Taxonomy (NCBI): domain Eukaryota; kingdom Metazoa; phylum Chordata; class Aves; order Psittaciformes; family Psittacidae; genus Coracopsis; species Coracopsis vasa. The sequence continues at coordinate 3,771 of JANHGB010032749.1, read as the reverse complement.
AAGTTTTTGTTGGGTGGGTTTTTTTGGTGTGTTTTTGTTTGGTTGTTTGTTTTTATTTGTTTTTTATTTTGGTTTGGTTTTTAATGAATGAAATACTTATGTAGTTCGAAGTACAATTTGTTCTTTGCCAGAGCTGAGTTTTTGTATAATTTGGACAGTCTAAGTAAATCTTCTCAATAACTGCAGTCTTCCAATGTCATAGCTTAGCAGTGAGGTCTGAATGAGTGTGAAGGAAGAGTTTATTGAAATATGTACTAAATTGCTACTACTTTCATTACTTCTTATCTCAAGACACCCTGAGAAAAATTGGTCCTTTAGCAATGAAATAAAAGCACAGGAATTGGTTTGTAAGTGTCAATGCTTTACCATTCTACCTTACAGCCATTGAGAGAGGCAGGCACAAGCCTGTCAAAAATAAACCAGGCATGATTGCGTACTTTGCTCATTTTTAATAGGAGTAGTTTATTCACCATCTGAAACTGTTCTCTTCGATGTGATTTATTTATTTTTAAATGACCTTTTATGGATTTTGCTTTGGGAGAAGGTCACAACTATTAGATTACCGATGAGACACAGAGTGCTAATGGTTTTTGAAAGTGAAAGTCAGTAGCAGAAGCTAAGACGCTGTAGAAGACCACAAAGATTTCATCAAAATGATCCATCCTGTCCCGGAACAGGTCTGAGCTATCTCATCTTCCCAATTTCAACCCACAGTCCTGACTATGAGTTATTACCACTTCCCTTTTTGTCACGTGTAGTTTCACACCAAGCAAGCCTAAAGCTGTGGCAAAGCTGATACTTCACAGCACTGTGAAGTCCAGAAAACTTAAGATCCTATTCAGGACTTCAGAATCAGAATTTTTCATGGATCACATCTTCAATCCATGGAAATTTTGTGAATCTCTGTTTATTTCAGGAAACATCTGTCAAGTGAAAAGTACTTTTTTGAACAAAAGTTTTGTTTGTATTAGTCCAAGCATCTGTTCTTGAATTCAACTCTGTACATTTCCACTCTGGAGATAATTTTGTATTTGAAAGTTTGCATAGAGAATCTGTAAATTCTCTTGGAGACCTGAAAGACCTGACTGGACAAAGTCCTAGGTGGCATAGCCTCAACGTAGTGTTGACCCTGCTTTAAGGTGGAGATTGGACTAGAGACCAGGTCCTTCGATTACATAACCAATGACTTTCAAATGACTGAATTCATAAACACCACTGGGGTTCATCAAGATTTACAGTAACAATCTAAACCTCTTTCTTTTGCAAGATGATGTCAAAAATGAAATCTTTACTTATTGGCATTGCTCCAGTTTACTTCTGAGACTGTCTTTAACCACTGATAAATGCTTATTAAACAAAAGAAAAAACATGGTTGTGGTTTTTGATTTAGACCTGCATATTTAAAAAAAAAAAAAAAAAAAGAAGGAAATACGAAACATTAAAAACAATGTTTACCCTTTTGCAGTATATCTGCTTTGTGTTGTTCCACCATTTACAGAAAATTATGGCAAATATGTAATTTTTGCTGAAAACAGAATCCAAGTTTTGTCTGCCAGCTGCCATCAGAACCTGCAAATAGCACTTCCTTACAGATTTGTGTTGAATGTTCATTTCAGACGTTTAGAATCCATCTTGGTGAGACAGTGTCAGGAAATGTCATGTAAAAAAGGAACCTCAGTCCTCATCGACACATGAATCAAAACCTGGTCTATCAGCAACCTGATTTAATAAAAATAATTGCCATAGTTATGTTTGTGTATCTTATTCCGATTTATTTTCTGTAATTTCCATGACTTCTATGTTGACTCCTCCCAAGTCAAGGTAATAATTGCCACAACAACTATCTATCCCTTTTCTATAATCAATCTTTCTTCCTTTAGTTAATGTAAAATAGAAAAACTGCCACCTTTTTTCCCCCCAAGAAAATAAAAATATTAAAAAATACTACGAATAAGCCTTTGTCAAAAACTTTCTTGTCAAGAGGTGCAGTGAGACATCTTCAAATCTGAAATAAGCGAACCTAAATAAAAATGAGAGCTTGGAAGATTATATATACATAGGACACAAGAGTTCTAACATTTCATTGGCTTACAACATGATTATAGTTAATATGCAAGTAACCATAAACTATGATTTTCAGACTTACCAGACTTTACAAAGACACTGGGAATTTACCATTGCATTCCACATTGCAGAACTGAGGCCATCGCCTTCATTTACATTAAGATTGAGTATTTTAATAGAGCATATATGAAAAAGCCACTCCCTAAAATTTGCTTACACTTTCTTCATAAATGTACAGAAATTGCTTCACAGTCAAATTAAAAAGCAATATTAATAATAAAGAAATAAAAAAATTGGTTGATTATTTTAGTTCTTACTTGTCAACTAAGAGAGACAGAATATTTCTTCTGACTTTCTGTGCACTAAGGATTTTGTGCCTTGTTATTTTGTTCCACATTATCTCTTGGATTATTATTCATTTGCTAGATTCCCACTTCCCTGGATTAAGATAAAATTGCATACCAGGCATAAAAGATTTTCCTCACAGCTTGACTTGGAGTACTGAGGATAAAAAAAAGGAGGAAAAGACAGAAAAACTCACCCTGAAATAGCAGAGTGCATTTCACATTTAACGTTTTAACATAAGTGCTGATGTGTTTAAAATAGAATAATGAGGCATTGGTATTAAGGAAAACAAATTTTTCTGCCTATTGTATGACTAGGTGTACTTTATCAGCACCACTGCTGCAGGAATTGCTTGTAAATTCACAAAATACTTTCCTCTGGAGATGTAAAAATACTTATGGAACTCAAATGTCAAGTCTCAGGTGTGTATAATTGTATTATGTGGAACATAAAGTTGTGAAACAGAATTACAGTGAGTTCAATAAAATAATGAATGAAACAGTGGGTATCTTTTTCTTGGTCATGCTTTAGAACTGGAATTTGCTTTCACTCCTGAAACGAATGTTACTCACGTGGTGTTATTTCATTGTCATGGTTTAACCCCAGCTAGCAGCTAAGCCCTACTCAGTCTCTCTCTTGCTCCCCTGGTGGGATGGGGGAGAGAGTTGGAAGAGTAAAAGTGTTGCATACCGACAAGAAGGAAATGGGGCAAGAAGGCCAGTATGCCTCCATGGATGGATAAGAAACTGCTAAGAAAACTCAGAAGCAAAAAAGAAGCTTATAGAAGGTGGAAGCAAGGACAGGCAGCCTGAAAGGAATACAGAGACGCTGTCCAGGAAGCTAGGGAACAGGTCAGGAAAGCTAAAGCCCAGTTAGAACCGAGTCTGGTCAGGGATGTCAAAAATAACAGGAAGGGCTTCTATAGGTGTGTCACCAATAAAAGACAGACTAGGGATAATGTGGGCCTTCTCCATAGAAAATGGGAGAACTGGCTACCCTGGATTTGGAGAAGGCTGATGTTCTCAATGGCATCCTTGCCTTAGTCTTCACTGGCATGTGCTCTAGACACGCCACTCAAGTCTTGGAAGGCAGACGCAGAGACTGGGAAAATGAAGAACGTAGGTCCACTGTAGGAGAGGATCAGGTTCTGAAGGAGCTGGTGAATGAAGCTGCTAAGACACTATCATATTTGAAAAGTCATGGCAGTCAGGTGAAGTTCCTGATGACTGGAAAAAGGGAAATATATCCCCATTTTCAAGAAGGGGAAAATGGAAGACCAGAGGATCTACAGAGCAGTCAGTCTCACCTCTGTGCCTGGCAAAATCTTGGAGCAGATTCTCCTGGAAGGCATGCTAAGGCACA
>JANHGB010032746.1:0-30515 GCA_026283785.1 Coracopsis vasa | reverse complement strand
TGGGACCATGTCACCATCAAGGATAGGTGGTTTTTCTGTCCTTTTGGATTCACAGCTTGAACGCCATCTGGAGCATAGGCAGTAGTCCAACACAATATCAATATCAATGACATAGAGGACAACTTAATGATCCCTTTTGGCCTGATACTCAAGGAACTGAAGTTCACGGGACTTCTGCCATTGACTTTAACGAAGGCAGGGTTTCATCTTCTGTTCCCAAGGCTTTAATAATGGAAAAGGTATTAATTACCTCTGCTCAAATGAATGGAGGCAAAGTGATGTGCAATACCATGGAGGAAAGCTGCCAACAGAAAGCAGCAATGGTGCAAGTTGAAACCAACTTCCTTTTTTTTTTTAATGAGTATTTTCTGTATTTCAGCTGCATAGTCTCTTGAAGCACATCTGTGTGGTCAGTTCTAATTATAGAACACTGCTGGGGTGTAACCCCGTGGACAGCGGGAACCAGGGCTGCATCACAGGCTTTGGAAAGCAGCAGATGAGAGGGGAGATCCTAGTGATCCAGATTTTGCCAGAAGAATGGATGCAATTTTGGTAATTGAAGGCAAGTGAAGCTGTCAAAGATGGGGCAAATTGAAGGTCATCTGCATTCTCAGTGAAGGGAAGCAGGAGTAACAGCAGTGGATAATTCTGGGCTTTGGAGATGACTGTATCTCTGTCAATGAGCCAAGAGAAAAGATAGATTCTTCTGCTTCAGCGGGGTTGACTATTGCTTCAACTCCAGAGCCTGGCTTATTTGTATAGCTGCATTTAGATGTCTTGCCAGAGGTGAGGCTGCTGGCTACGTACTAGTTTATTTTAATAAAGACATGTTTGAATGTTACAAATCTGCAGATGTTTCTTTCCTTTCTCTGTCTGCAGCATACCCTACAATGAAGGGCTGATCAGTTATTTAAACCCTTCCATGTTAAAAAAGCTAGAACATTTTCCGTACTAAAAAATATTTTGGGTTTAAAGGTCAAGTACAGCAAACACTCCAGTAATACTGCAGTTACTGAAAGCATGCTTTAGATTTTCCTGTTTTCATTTAGATTTGCATTTTGAGTCACCAGATCATGAAATGCAAGAGGTCCTTCTAAGGTATGAGCATGGTTCAGGAAACTATGGACATATATCCAAGATGAATGCAAACATACAGGCAAAACTACAAGCGTACAATTGATCAGAAAGTCCATGAAGTATCCTCTAAAAAGATTTCGACATAAAATATTTCTATTCTATCCTATTCTATTATTATTATATTACTTTTTTTATGACACAGTGAAGCCATCAGAATAGTCAAACAATAATGATGAATTTCATGCTTTAGCCAGTTCCTCCTGTGAGCATGGAAAGAAAAGAAAATGCTTAAATGAATGGGTTCTAGGTTATCAACCCTCCCTGTTATATGCCTTTTTCATTCAGACAACCCTTAAATTACAAACTGTGTTTGCAATAACCTCACCCTGGAACAAAGATTAATTGAATACCCCTCTGCCTCAGCCATCCACGTACAAAGCTTGATCCTCTTGCTCCCTCTCGGGAGACAGAAGTCTTTAGAACCTGGTCCACTGTTTGGCTTCTGCTCAGGGGTAATGGATGCTGGGGGCTGTCTGGTGCAGCTGAGCAGAGACAGAGCTTGGGAAGACAAGACATCCAACTTAAATCACTGCACTATGGCAATGTGAAAAACCCTCCTCCATCCTCGCGTGGGCCTATTGTGTGAAAAAGGTCAAAAGAAAGGCAGATTGCATTAAAAGCAATATTGTGAAGGAGCTGACGGATGTTATGCCATTGTATGATCTACTCTGAGTCTCTGCTGGGGCTACTGATCCCAGATTGGAACACCCTCATGTAAAAGAGACAAATTCTAAACTCTTTATAAATGGCTAGGCTAAAATGTTCATCATCTAATCATCTAATCGCAGGAATGTAGATGTCAGCCCATAAATCCAGAAAATAAATTTTAAGACATATACTGCAAAGATTTTGGACCTGTTTATAGTATAGTGACCAGTCTAAAACAAAATGGTATGAATATGCTGAGATCCAAATGGTAAGGAAGACAACACAGCATTCATATAATTGCATTCACTTTCACATTTCATTTCCATAAAATTGCAAATGATGATTAGACCCAGGATGCATGAATTCTGCATTGCTTTTTCTGACATGACCTATGTTCTAAAGGATTCAGTTAGTCTCTGTTTCTTCAACTCTTTAGCCAAACCAAAAAAGGCTTTTCTTCATGCTGAAATAAATGCATTTGTAAGGGCCAGGTATTACAGTGCTATTGTCTGAAGACCTAATCCATTATTTCAGGTGTAGTTTGCTGAGGCTGGCCACAATGTTTACTACCTTTAAGTAATTGCACTTGTAAAGCTTAAAACATTATTTCTCTGACTATATTGATCAGTTTGATTTTCCAAAGCCAGATGCCTCTACAAGGCTTCTATACACCATATTTACAGCACGAACAATGCCACATCCACCATATCAACACAGTCACTTCAGTGACTGAAATACAGAAAATATCTGTATTTCTAAAGTTCATTGTACCTTGTTTTCCCCTCTTGTTTTTAACTTTTCTGTCGGGAGGGAAGAGAATGACAGCATGTCACAGAATTCTGCCAGGTCCAGCCTTACTTCTGCTTCCAGCCTAAACTGGAAAATAAGAGGATAATTGGGTAAAAGATCTCTTAAGAAATTGCTATGATCACTAGACTATTAGGTGACAGTTTTACTGTCACTAACTAAATTCAGACATTTTCAACAGTGCCGTATCCAACTCTCTTTCCTGTACTTCTGATGTTGCAAAAGACATCAAAATTCTTTATTAGTGCTGCTGCAGTGTTACACCTACTCACCTCGAGAAGAAAAGGTCCCGATACTATGTTTTTGTCATTTCACAGCTTCATTGTGTTAAACTCTCTCTGTCAGTGATTCTGCACCCATTATTGGTATATTCTCAGATAGCTTTTTTTCTTTTTAATATCCTTGTATATTTTGTATCACAAGGACACACATTTGTTTGTCCTTTTTTTTTTACCCCGTACTCCCCAGCTACATTTATTGCTTTCCATTATATATATCTCCTAAACAGTTTAGACAACTAGCATTAGTTCCTGTGGTTCCTACAGGTGTTGGAATACCTGGAAGTAATACCTCTTTCTAGGTATTGTCAATTTTTAAAATCCAACATGGTAATTTACACCCTATTAGCAAAGTAAATACGCAAACAGTGAGGGGCTTTCAAATTCTAAACCTTCAAACACCTGACTAAAATTCTGGCTCATGGGTAGTCTATGGCAATTTTATTATCAATGTGAAACAGCTGATCTTATTCAAAATATGGGAATGCATCTCCCATCCCCTTTCTCTGACTCACACAGACAACTTGAGGGTATGCAACACCTTCTTCACTCAGGTATTACATCAGAAACCCCACTGATGTTGTCAGGAGATGTGCTGCATGAGTAAACATCAGATGACTGAGACTATAATATGGATCTGTAGACAATTTTTTAGTCATTTGGCCATTTAAATAATCAGTTAAAATATCCTTCTTTTAAACTCAGTGGAAATTCCCATAGCCTAAACTGCCTAACTGGCATTGCAGCCGTTTATTATGTCAGCAGAATTATTGGTGCAATAATATGAGTAACTGGAGGAAATTCTGAGGTCTGTCTTATACAGAGACTGCACCAGCTGATCGTGTGTTGTCAAGTAGCTCTGAAAAGACAGCAGTACAGTCGGTGGGATTCAGCTCCAGATCAACACACATGAATTTAAGCGCCTGCTGTTGCCCACACACCACCCAAGAATCATAGAATAGTTAGGGTTGGAAAGGACCTTAAGATCATCAAGTTTCAACCCCCTCCTGTGCGCAGGGACACATCACATTAAACCATGTCGTCCAAGAAACCAAAATCCAGAGACTTTTGAACATCCCTTGGGTGTCCTGCTGGGCCACCAGCTCCTGCTGCAGAAGGTTTTGGGTCTTCTCCAGGTCTCACTGTCACATGTGGCAGCTCTGCGTGGATGAGTGAGATAGACAAGGATATCTCAAACAGTACAACATGCCTGTGCATGGGCACTGCATCCCACTCATGCTCTCTCTCAGTGATGGCAGGAATTTGGACATTTGGCTCATATGTAGACCTAGATATGCAGACATCTACATGCAGGTGTTTGCATCCTTCCCTTTATGGGAGAGAGACTAGTCTCAAGAGACTGTTTAGGGTTCGTCCTAGCCTTGGCATGCCCTACATTTCTCCAGGGATATGTTAGGAGGCCTCACAGCTCTCCACAAATGAAGAATCAGACAGTGGGACTGAAACAAGAGGGAAGAGAGAGGAGGCACAGACCTCTGCCTCAGGACAGGGAAGCTCTCCAGGCAGTGCTGGGTTTGTGCACATGCCCTTGCTGGTGCCGCTGGCTGCTCCCCACAGAGGAGCTGCTGCTGGGGATAGAGTTGATGGGCAGTACTGCCAACACTGCTTGCCAAGAGGTGGGCACACAGATAAGCTGCAGCACAGACAGGGATGGACAATGCTTCCAAGGCCTCTGCTTACCCACTCAGTGGCTTTTATATGACAGCTGTCTTTGCAAAGCCATGGGCATGGCCAGACAGCATCACCCAAAACAATACAATGAGCTCTGGCCATGGCACTGACTGCTGCCTGTCCTTGAGGATGCATGGGAGGAAGAAAGGGATGACACAGTAACTGACATCTGTAATGAATACATCATTCTTGTAGAATAACAGGTGCTGTGTCTTCTCTGACACTGTTTTCTTTTCTCCAGAAAGGTTTCCTAACTCCACACTCCAAATTAATATATTGTGCTTTGGCTACAAAGGCTAATCTGAAAAGCGTTTAGAAACACCAGAAGCTACTAACAGCACTTAGGAGCTCACTGATAGTGTCCAACAGCTGACAGAGAAGTGGGACATGAATATCCATAGGTGTATATTTATAGAAGCATTGTGTATGAGTGTAGTTGCTGATCTCATTGAAACACATCTGCATGCTTGCCTTCCTAAAATGATTCTGGGATGTGTGAACGAGTATCTGGCCGTAGATGGCACCAAACAGCCACGAGCGGAACAATCCCTTCTTGCTGCTGGAGCAGCCCAGCTGAGGCTGCTGGCTTGTGGCTGCACCCTGAGGAAGCTCCAGCAAACAGACTCTGCCGTGAGATGCTAGTAATTTCACAACTTCTTCTTCCGAGACACGATCCTGTATATCTCCCAAAAAACAAACAGCCTTTCTGACCTTCACAACTATTTTGTCCTGTTTAATTCTTCCCTGGTGATTTTTTATTTATTTGTTTTTCAGTATAGCAGCACAAAAAAAAGCCCTACCATAGTCATAGATGTAATGTGTTGGTGTTTAGAAAGAGCATGAGAAGGGAACACTGCTGCTTTGAAGACCTAGCAGCCTGGATAGGCTGTTGCTTAGGATTGTCTGTCATGAAGCCTAACTTTTGCTTTTTCAGGAAATTAGGTAAAGTGATCCTATTCGTAAACTGCTGAAGCTCTCTTTAAATCTAATTATTGGGGTTTATTCCCACAACAGTTATCAGGATAGTGTTTTCCTCCCGTGTCTCTCTGAAGCTTAGGAAGGTTTTAATTTCCAAACTACATTAATTTGTGGACATATTATCCTTTTTCATTACTGCACCAGCACTGTGTTTTAACTTAAATAGCTCTTCTCCCTAGCTGGTATTTCCTGCTCAACAGAGCTTCTCATCAGGCCCATTAGACTGTGTGACTCCCAGCCACATGATCACAGGCCTGGGAGGAAGGCGAATTCTTTTAGCCTTCACCTCCCTACCCTGAGGATACGCCCAGAGCTTTTGCCTCCTCGGCTCCCAAAAAAATGCCCAGCTGCCATTGAGGCTAGAGCTTCACAGACCAGGTAAAGGGCTTATAAAGACATCCACTTACTTTGGGCCATCTGGAGGGGATGAGGCAGGTAAAATTAGGGGAAGATGAGTAAGTACTAAACAGGCAAGGGAAGAAGTCACATGGAAAAAATAAGGGGTAATGAGCACAAGCTACTCCTGGGGAGATTCTGGCTGGACATAAGAGGAAAATTTTTCATAATGAGAACAATCAACTACTGGAATAACATCCTCAAGGAAGTGGTGGATTCCCCAGTGTTGGATACTTATAAGATTCAGCTGGACAGGGTGCTGGGGCACTTAGCGTAGGTCATGCTTGCCTGGAAAGGTTGGTCCAGATGATCCTTGAGGTTCCTTCCAACCTGGAATTCTATGTCTGAAGTGAATGGGTGGGTTCTCTGGAGAAGGCGGATAGGGTTGAGCAGTGATGCAGATGGTTGGGGGCTGACTGTGTCTCTTGAATAGCTTTGGAGGCTTCTGTCATTGCCTGTTATGAGCATACCAGGGAGGCTAGAAAACAGGCATTGCAGACGACATGTGAGGTCAGGATGCCTCTCACTTCACTTTACACTATTACCTCTTGTCCTGGAGTCTTGCCATTAGGGTCATCAGTCTCCTCCAGCTTCTTTGCCACATGCACCCCTGACCTGCTGGTGTCCCACAGCTGCGTGCACATGAGTGCACACCCATTCCCCAAACTCCGCCATTAAACTGGATCCCAGTGGTAATCTTCCAGCATTTCTCAGAGTACCCTCCTTCATGTCATTTACTTGCCTTCAAGCACAATGTGCTTACTCTCCATACCTTGTTCTCCTTCCCTCCTTCTCTGTTACGACCACCTTGAAATTCCCCCCACTGTGCCTTCTCTGTGTGGTAGAGCTAATATCTTTACACTTTGGAGAGCTTATTAAATGCTTTGCAGAGGTCTTCTCAGGCTTTTCTCTGAAACAGGTCATTCATTTTGAAAGGGGAAACTGAGACTGAGTAAGACTAAACAGCAACCTGGTGTACTGACTGCACTGGTGGTTCATTTGCAGTACTTACCCAGAGGTGGGCATTTTGTCCTCAGCCATAGCTACTGTACTTAGATCCAGCTCTACTACTCTTTATGCAAACTTAAATGCACACATTGAAGGCTTACGTATCCCCACTTAAGAACAGGGGCTAGAAAGTTTACATGTTGCTGGGTCTGAATGTCTGCTTTCATAATCATCAATTCGGATGTGCAATATTACATCTGAGAGGACTCCTTTCGTTACATTTCCATTTCATTTTAGTCAATGAATATTGACCGATACTGAGTGATTGCTTCTGAGACTAATAAGGGGAAAGTATGACATGGATATGAAGACAGGATGGACAAATTTATTTTGCAAACACAAATTTGGATTTTCAAGACTTTGTTCAGCACAGGTTTCTCATTAAATATGGATTATAAGCTCCAGAAATCAGATTGCCTTGTGTATTCTGTGGTACACTTTAGCTATGAAATCAATAATAATTCTATTGTGAGTTTTTCCTCAGTAAAGATTGAACACAAAATGCAGAACTAGAATATAAAGAAGGCTCAATTGGCTCAGCCCAAAAGTTCATATAGGGTCTTCATCCTAGGAGGCAAAAGGACAGGGGAAACATAAAGGGATTCTGCTTTTCATCTGCAGCTTTCAGGAGTCTGGCTCTTGTTCTGGTTCAAGTTCTACTTATGCTCAACTCATCTCAACATTGTCGTAAAATGCGCTTTGAGAAGTTGCATCTTGTTAAATAAGTGAGTGTTAGTAACATTTGTTGCTTAGATCGTTCATGTCCTTGTTTCTTTACTTCTGACCATGTTGTGGTGGCAAAGCTAATGTAGTTCCATGGCTTGTGACTAGCCAACATTTATTTGATCAGATGCATAAATTATATGTCAACTATATAAACTGATATCCAAGCCCAGATATCACGTACCACGAAGTAAATTATCCTTAGCATCAGTCTTCTAATGTATTTGCCAGTGGTCATACATGATTACTGTGGTACATCTAAATAACAGCTGTATTCCATGTTCAGTAGTATTCCGTAATTTGTATTAGTATATTTTTTCTGTAAAGTACATTTCTCCATTGCTGTCCTTCAGAATGAAATGCTGATTCCTGTCAGCTCACTACAGGAAAACAGAAAGGAGAAGGAGGATGACTGGAGTGTCCACTACCCTTATCTGAGCCTGCTGGAATTAAACAACCATTTTCTATCCTTCTTTCTGTTTGTTTAATAATGTAATAGCAATTTTATGTTACAGCTTTCCCTGAACTATTCATCTGTCTTTCCATTCCTTTTAGTCATTCAGACTTTTTTTTTTTTACTTCTGATTTTTTTCTCTATTACCAATGCCCACCTCTGAATTAATATTCATATAAAAAAGGAGATTATTTTCAGCTTCAGTTTGGAATTTATTTTCTATCATGTACTTTGCACAAATTAAGTTCAAAGCACAGTACCAGATAAATTCACCTGCCTTTCTGCACATCCCGCGACACCTAATATCAAACTGATGCTTTTTAGACAAACCTGATGTTTTTTAGACAAACACTCAGTGGCTGAGCATTACCCATTTTCCAAAACCTAGCAGCACTGAGGGTGGGTTTGTATGATCTCAGGCAGCAAAACCATCTCCATATGTACATGCAGGTCGAAAGTCCTCAGCATGCCTGAGCTCATGGAAAATGAAAAGACTCTCCTGCCGGGTCCCAGAGGGATTTGGAGCATGTACTGGTGGTAGTATGGAGGGTGTTATTTTTTTCCTGACCCTGAAGCCTTGAAGCATGAGATTTGATTATAATCATTGTCCCATTGCAGAGCTGCAAATTTTATGAGCATTAAAAGCACAGCAGTGTTTCCTTCTCTCTATAGAAGACTACCAGTGGGTGAGCCCCAGATTTCACAGATGCAGACACACATACAGCTTTCTCTCCCCCACTAGGGGAGACAGCTAATTCACCTGAAAGGTGAGCACCATCTGTTGCTTTCCTGGGTAAAGTGTTCAGTCATTCACTCCTCTTTCTGTTCAAAGGAAGTTTCATCTCATTTAAACTCAGCTGATAATTCCTGGACCACATTTTGCTCTTCTTTCCAAGCATGAAACCACCCCAGCTTCTTCATATGGGACATGGTTACAGAGTCACCTCCCAGAGTCCTTTTGTAAAAGGTTTTTCCCTATCTCTGAATGATTTCTGGGTTTCTTCTCAAGGATGGTGTAATGAGGGTGCTCTCCCAGCTGGGCTGCATGGGGCACGTTTGCCTCCTCGCTCACTGGCCACCTCTCTCCCAAGGCAACCTCTCCTTCCTTATGCATGCAGAAGCAGTGGTGCACCGGAATTCGTCTTCTTCCCCATGTTTCCCTTTCCCATTTTGTTCTCTTGAGTGTTGCTCATTTCCAGCATATTCTCTCACGCTGAAAATGTGTGGATACATGCTTCCCCTCCCCCAGTAGCTGGGTCTTTCTTTTGTAGATGTTAGAAAGCCTACTGAATCAGGATCATGTACACAGCAGATACAGAGCACTAAGTAGCTGATTCTTAGTATGTGTTACAGATGCAGTCTTCTGAGATCCAAAATCTTGCCAGCAAAGACTTTGTGACTCACCCTGTGAGTCATCAACACAAATGATGAATAGCCTTGAACTAGAAACTGAATGATGGGAGATCCAGCAAAACCAGCCCAATTCACTGGAGGTGTACATTCTCATCTAGCATGAGACCTGTCTGTGAACATCTAGATTTATCACTTGCCTTCTTAATCTCACCAGATAAAAGTTTTTAGATCTAGATATATAAAAATATATTTTATGTATATATAAATACATAGAAATGCTCTACAGAAATCCATATATATTGTATTGACACACTGTCACTATTGCTCAAACTGTAGCTGAGTCAGACAGTGAAATTCCCTTTGAGGAAACCCACCTTCCATGAAACCATGACACTGATTACTTGTAATTTTTAGCCTCTTTGCTGCTACAGTCTTATAGAAATCATTCCAATGTTTTGCCTATTAGGTTATCTTCTGTATATTTTCCCCTCTTTTAATATTGTAAATGTATACATTGAAACATTAGTTAGTTACAAGATCTCTTCATATATTTCCTTTGAAGTCCTGGATGTGAAATCTCTAGACCTGTACATTTGCACTATTTAAGTCTGGTAGGCACTGCATTCTCCTGTGTTAATTTCATAAAAAATGAAGCACATCCCTTGGTGCCTGCCACATTCACCAACACCCACAGCACACTCATGGCTATTTCATCTTCCTCTTCCTCTTAAGAAGCGGCTGTAAATTAAACTTCCTTTCAGCTATGTGATTTGCAGGTTTTGGATTTGCAACCTGATCAGATACAATGTGATTCACCAGATGATTTTTCTAAGCATTCAGAGAGCCGCAAAGAAAGCAGCATTTTAGTACTCTAACCACTGTTTAATGAAACACTGCATTTACTCCCCTCCCTGCTCTACAGATTTTCTCTCCCCAGCACTTAATTCTGATCTTCAGGGTGTATTTAAGCCCTAGAAAATTTAACAGATTGCAAAGCAGTTACTGTGTATCTTGGCAGTAATTGCATTACCAGTCCTTTTTTCTATTCAGTTATTATTCTCATACCTATATCAGGCCTTTCCCTAGAAAGCCTAATTATTATTGATGTTATTGATGACTGTGATTTGGGAGTCCTGTATCGCTGTTGCATTAGGGCATTTTACTCTCAGATTGCACCAAATATTAATTATCATTTTTAGGGTACTGAATTTTAAATTACATAAATGGGAGTGGATTACTCAAGTCACTTTGCCTTCAGTGTGGAAATAGGCAGCTAGCTTACATTCATTACTGGAGTGGATTTTGGGGAGACATCACAGTGCAGCCACAGTAACCCTGAGCAGGTGATTGCTGGGGTGGTTTGGGATCACTCAGTGCACCCCAGCAGTTTCCACATGAGCTACAACCACCTTCAGTTGTTTCTCTCTTGTCACATTGCACAATAACAGCCAATAGGGTTTTTTTTCTCGGGACTATTGCTGTTAATGAAAAATTACAACAAAAAGCTTGCTGCTTCATAGAATCATAGAACAGCCTGAGTTGGAAGGGACCTTTAAAGGTCATTTAGGCCAACCTCCCTAGGAATGAGCAGAGACAACTTCAGTTACATCAGGTTATTCAGAGCCCCATCCAAACTGACCTTGAATGTTTCCATGGATGGAGCATCTACCACCTCTCTAGGCAATCAGCTCCAGAAGCTTCAGAAACCTTCACTTAACCTGAAGAACAAATTTCATGCATGATGTGAAAGTGTCAGGAATTGGTTGGGTTCTCATGTACTATGGATGAGAACCTCAGCACCAGCTGCTTTAATTGAAATATTAAAATAAATCCTAAGGGGTTTCTGCTATCAGCTGGTTTTGTGAAACGTTTCCGATGCCTTAACCAAATTGTGCACAAGAGCAAAGCAGGTAAACAAAATCCTGTCCAGCTAAGAAAAAGGCATATGCTCAAACATACATAAATACTGCATTATACTATTTTGGATTTAAATTACCTGACAGCATCTTTCAAGTTAACATACCTTTGAAGGCATACATGTGCGAGCTTAACTCATTCTTACTACGTTGGAGCATTCATATATAATCTCTCCTGTGAAGTGAGACACGTTCCCAAGGAGCCTATATAATACTAAGAGGAAATACTAAACATGAACCCCCATTTTTTATAATTATTAGCTGTGTCCCCAGTACAGATGAGAAATGCTAATATATGTTGATTAAATGCTGGCCTATGTTGGGTCATAAGCCAAGCATGTGAAGCAGCTGAAGACCAACATAGTCATACACATATAACTAAAGGTGAATTTTTCATCCTAAAGGAACCAAGCCATCCCTTCAAGGAACCGCAAAACCTGGGAAGTCCACCAGCACTGGATCTGTGCACAGGCTGACAGCAGTTACTGGTTCTCCATGCCTGATGCTTTTTCCAGCTGAGATGTGGTTTTGTTAAAGTATCAAAGATGCATAGCTTCAAAACAAGTCAGGATCGCAACTGAGCCTTTTTAGGTCACTCTTTTTATACGTGACAATTACAGGTTTTCTAGACAAGCAGTGATTCATTAGATATATTAACACAAGTCACCCATGCATTCATAGTGAAATTAAACTTTTAGTGTACATCTGGAAAAGCATTGTTTCTATTTTAAAGCAAATCTGTAAACGCATTTGCTTTATGTGGGAGCTCCTCTACTCTTCCCATGAGATACAGAGGAGACAATAAAATCATCAAATGAAACACCTCACAGTTTGAGATGATGTATTTCCCTGGCTTCTTGTTAGAAATGTAATTAGCTATTCAAATTGTTACTTCCTTCCTTCCTCCCTCCTAGCATGGAGGATGCAGAAACTTACAGTGCTTAAGTAGAGCCACGAAAGATGGCAAACGATAGGGAGGTTTTATCCCCAGATCCTTTTAACAAGACATAACACTTGCAGTCAGCACAGCACCTCAGCCTGAAACAACAGTGATCCGCAAGAATGCTTTGAATGACAGGTCTGCAAAGTCTGAGATCAAAGGCAGCTGCTTTCCATGAGCTGATCTGAACATGGGAAGGATAATATCTTTTTAATGATGCTTCCTCAGGAGATACCCATATGGGAATTATAGCTATAACGTGATACAGTTTATTTAAAGGGCAGTGCTTTACTTAAAAGATGTGAGACTATAACTCAGGAGTTACTCCTCACTGGCAGCTGGTTCTGAACTAATGATTTGCAGTACTAAGTTTAAAAAACAGGTGTTCATCTCTAACGCATATAAGCTTGTAGAGCAGGAGAAGAGAACAAGCATTAAAGTACAGAACATGCGCAGATGAAACATTATCATTAAAAAGCTTTTTTTAATGAAGTGTCCAGTGTAAATAAGTCTGCACTAGAACAGGCTGAGTGGGCATTTCTGAGGCTTTCTGCATGGCTGAGAAGTTAAAAAGATGGCTCCTGATTTGTGACATTGCAGAGGTTCAGCTTTTGCTGCCCAGATGCTCCAACACCCTTGTGTATCCTGGTCTCAAATAAAGTTAACTAGGAGAGATTTAATCACAAGCCTAAGGCCTATTCTTCTAACTTAGATTCAGCTATTATTAGGTTTCCATTTTTCAGATTTCTTATTTCTCCTCCTTTGGGATACAAAGTATAACACACATAGTTGTACTCGAACAGCCAGCAAACCCCAACTTTGATGTTTTAACGATGGTGACAAGTATGAGATGATCAAAAACTTCAGGATAAAATGCCTGTCAGGGACCCCCAAATTGAAATTCTCAGCACATTGCTTTATTCTGTGCTGTTAAATCTAGCTGAAAGAAAACAGGATCTTTGTTTCTTAAGACTTTGTTTCCTTCCACTATTTCTTTCCTATACTAAGCCGCAGATTGTAATCCTGTTTGTCATCACTATCTGTTGTGGGAATTATGATATGATGCCGTTCTCACTGACGGCAAAACTCATCTTGATTTAGGAACACAGGCAACCACATCGTATAATCTCTTTCCTCAGTTTATATGATATAGAGTCAGCCCTAAGGTATCAAACGGGATAAAGACTAAAACATTCAGTTCTCAAGCAGGGAAAAGAATTAGAAAGCAGCATGTTCTAGGTATAAGAAGAATAATCTCAAATTCATCCTTTTCTGTGTCAGGCATTTTTAAGAAGTGTCAGCATCCCTTACTTAAAGCTAATTCATTCACCGGGCTCAAGGGGTTTG
The DNA here is from genome assembly GCA_026283785.1 of Coracopsis vasa. Classification (NCBI taxonomy): domain Eukaryota; kingdom Metazoa; phylum Chordata; class Aves; order Psittaciformes; family Psittacidae; genus Coracopsis; species Coracopsis vasa. The sequence goes on along the minus strand of JANHGB010032746.1, from coordinate 16,838 downwards.
AGTATCTTAGGTCAGGATCTTCAGGCTTGAAACACACAAAATCAGGGATTATAAACAAAAATTTCATTCTGGGCTCTTTACTTTTTGCAAGAGATTGTGCAAACTGCCATACAGAAGTATGTGATCTGCAGTGGAGCAGCATCCCCCAGTCAGAGAGGCACCAGCACTGCTTAGCTTAGCATGGCAATGCAAAGGGATGCTCTGGAAGCTGAATCAATCCTCAGTATCAGACTTATGTCATTTGCTTTCTTGTCAGGATGTGACTCCAGTTTTGATATCATGTCATCATGAAGAAGTCTTGACCTTATTCAACTCAATTGCTGTTTTCCTCCAATGCCCTCCTGTTAAATCAATATTAGCACAGATCGTGATTTGGCTTATGAATATTGGCATGTAATCTTGATCTATTAAAAGATTGGAAAGAGATCAAAACATAACTGTATATAATTCTTCTTATAGATTTGTATCAAAAATGAAATGTCATATCAGAAAAACATACAGGCTATTAGGAGCAACACAATGAACTGCAGATTTCCCACTACAATTTTTGCACATCTGGACCAACAGGTGTACTTTCAATCAATTTTTATTTTACTTTATGGAAATATGCAGCCTAAAAATCTCCACGGATTACGAGAGGACATAAAGATGATCATCCTCTAAAAGACTGCTCACCTTGAGTCCCTCCATAGGTGCCGCCCAACAAAAGACAAGCAGCCTCTATATTTAAAAGTAGTCGTACCTGCAAACTCTATACTTTCCTCACCTCGTTTTGTGCATTGCCTTGATTGAAAGTACAGCCAGATCTGCTCAGAGAATTGCTGAGGTTATAAAAATACACTCTAAAGGTTTACAAAGAGTAAGAAAAAAAAACATTAAAGGTTTCATATTAACAGCAGAGATAATAAGGGAAGCGATTCAGACAGTACACACTCAGCTTCTTTTCTCCACTGATCTCTGGAGAAAAAGCAGATCATTCTCATATTGAAGAAATGCCAACAGGTGAAGTTAAAATGGGAACTCAGAAACCCTGCACTGAATGTAGAGAATGAGCAGGAGAATAAGGTGAAATCAGCTCTGAGAGCCACCGTTATCAGTGACATGGTTGGCAAGGGAGGTTCTCAAGGAGGAAAAAAGACAACATCAGAAATGCTTCTGCACAAGAAAGAAAACAAAAGAAAAATAGACACATATATTTGAGCTTCAAAGTACATTTTAGCTACCTAACCTGTGAATGAGAATCTTGAGAATAATGCAACTTTCCTACTCCCAGGCTAATCATGCCAATAGATATAAATTATGTTTATGCATCTGACAGCAACCTCCTTGCGTACTGTAGGCAGAGGTTTCAGTAGTAAGACACTCACACCCAGTGGCTGTGCTCTCCTCCTGCCAGCCCTGTGCCTCTGCTCCCTGTCTGACCACCCTTCCCCTTTCCATGCAATCCCCTCCTTACATCCATTTCCCCAGCTGATATAGCTGGTGTGCTGAGCAGGCTTTGACTCCTACTGTCCTCTCGTGACCTGTTCACCTCTGCAGATTCAGAAGATGTTTTCCTCTACCTTAAAGCCAGTGAAGCCTGGAATACTTTTCTGGACAACAGAGTGTCCTCAGGAGTGTTAGAAACTTTCCCCCTTCCCCATCAGGATGGCCTGTTGAGTCCTGATTAGGCCATTTTCTAAGGAAGTTGAAGACCTAAGTTTCAGTTCCTTCAGCTTGAGATAACAGTTAAAAACAGATATATCCTGGGGCAGAACTCAGCTGAGATCTCCCAGGTGGTTTAAAAGAATCTCTAACTGCTCTTCAGCTGATAAACAAGGCAGATAAAATGGACATGGCCCGAGCAGTCCATGGTCCACCCTGCCTTATCCCTGAATTCAGCCCTACAACTGCAGCATTAGATTTTCTGCTCAGTTCAAGATACACAACTCTGTGGATACGAATAGGAAGTTTCTGTGCACATTATGTCTACCACATTTCTTATTGTACTACAACTTTGACTTTCAGGAAGGCTCATCAGATGTGAAAATGTAAAGGGAGCTGATTCTGAAGATAACGATAAGGACAACTAACTAACAAAGGGGCGTTTCATGTTTAGCTCATGCTTTCTGAGACCACCGCCTGATAATAAAAGGGAACAAAAGAAACGTGATGAATGAGAGTGGGACTCCAAAGAGGAAACAAAACACAGTTGCAAACAAAGATAGTGAAATAAAAGGGATGCTTTAAACCAGTTCGTGCTTTCCCGCAGAACCTACAAGACACAAAATTCACATTGGCCAAAAAAGCTGATAGCTAAACATGTATGACCTTGTAAACAAGATGTAGCTTGGGATAGGAAAAGGGTAAGAACTAGACCATGTGTTGACTGAATGGAACATTAATTGAGTCAATCAGGCCTTAGTTCTCATAAAACTTCAAAGACTTATTTCAATAATATTCTTATCCTGTGTTTCAAATGAAAAATAATCTTGGATGCAAGCATTTCCCTGGTTTTAGACTGCAACACAAAATTTGCACTTAGCTATAGAACACAAAATAACAAGCACAAAACCTCAATAAGTGAATCTGGCTGGGTTGGGTGGTTTTGGTTAGTTTTTTGTTTTGTTTTGTTTTGTTTTTGCATCCAGTTTGGATGAAATAGGAATAATAGAGTTTCAAGACAAGTAACAAGGCTAAGGTGTGGTATCATCCAGCTCAAATGGATGCAGGTGCTTTGGATTCCTTTTAGAGATATACTGACAATTTAGAAACCCCTTCAGCTTTCTCTTTTTACATTGTAATCAAAGGCATAAGAAACAACAACAAAAATCCTCTTTTACCATGTTTTCACTGCTGAGTGCACATATGCCTTTCATATATTTGTGTAAAATGTAGATTATCTGGATACAAACTTGGACAAAAGTAAGTCTAGCCCCTCTAGACCATGGCAAGGGGAAGCTGTGAAAAATTCAACCTACTCCATGTCACTGGAGAATATCTGCAGATTTGAATTCTAGTTACATAGGGTATTGGGTTTTGTTGGGGTATTTTTTAGAGGCTTCTCTGCACAGATATCCCTCTCTTTATCCCAAAGAAATCATTTCATGTATTCACACAAGAGATTCCACTCGTAAGATATAGAATAGCTGAGTAAAATTACCCTTCTGTGTGAAAAGTGTGATCAACACTTGCTAGAAAACCTTTTCAGGACCATTTGTAAAAATAGCTGAAGTTGTGTTGTTTATATTAGCACTCTGAACTGTTCCCAAGCTGAGACCAGATCTTTGCGTTTGCTCAGGCATAAGGGGAAGTGTTAATGTTTACTGAGTTAGAACGCTGTTGCTTAAGGAGCCTCATTAAATTTATCACTCCCAGTTCATGGTGTCTCAAGACAAGTCACAGAATGCACCGAGCCACCAGAAAAAGGCAGATAAGCACAACCCCATTTTTGCTGTTTTCTGAGTGACCAACTAGAACAAGGGGAAACATTGGTCTCAAAAGAGCCCTATTACTGTTACAGTTTTTCTTACCAAATTCTTACTATAACAGAAGAATGCAAAAGTGGATATAATTGAATTGCGCATTGGAAGGGATATATTTCATATGAATTAAGGATGTTTATCTTCATTGAAATAACCAGACAGGCGGATGCTGTGCTTCATTCAGTTAAGGAAGACTTGGTATTCTTGTTTATTTTCCATTTACAAATGAGAGCCCCTGAGATACAATAACTTAGCTGTAGCTGTTCATCTTAAAATTATCACTTAGAATCCAGCCCGGTTTTCAATAATCAATGGTTATTTTCTGATGGGTAGAAGTGGAGAAAATAATAACTAGTTTTTCCCTCCAACTTTTAAATTACTTCAGTTAGAATGTAAGAACAGCTACCCCCGGCTAGGCAAGGCACCTGTCCAGTTAAGTCTCTAACACTGGATGCCGAGATAGCTAGGATGTACCTGCCTCATCTATGTCTGATACTTTATAAAGCTTCGCTATGTTTTTGTCTCTATGGCACTCTGTGGCGATGAGTTTCTCAATCTAATAAGACATCATATGAAAAAGCATCTTCTGCTAATTTTAAGCCTGCTGCATGGCAATTTTATATGATGCTTCTAGCACTTAGGTTATGAGAAGTAGCTGTTTACTGTCTCTATATCATTAATGATTTACAGATATTCAATTAAATTCTTTGTCAGCTTTTTTCTAAGCTGAAGAATCCTGTAATTTTTCCTCCCCCTGCCTAGATTCTGTTTCCAGACTCTGTTCCCAATTGCTGCCCTTCTCTACCTTTTCTAGTTATACTGTATCAATGGAGCAAAAGTTCACGCAATATTCAAGATACAGTTTCACGAATGGCTCACAAGGTGGTATAATCATGGGGTTTGTTTCATTTTGATATCTGCACTTAATGAGTTGTTGATACCTTAAATAATGACTAGTACATTGGTGAGGTGTGACAGCCTTTACAAGCCTTGCTTACTCCCTCACATAGAAAACATTTGCCTTTATTTCATTTTTGTAATGTACTTTTGACTAGCTGCATCATTTATAAGTAACTCCTTTCTTTGAACTTGGGATGTTGATGCCCTTTCCATTTTTGCAGGTATACTGGATTTGAATACCTTGGACTCACTGCTACAGAGTTATTCCTCCACAGCAATATACAGAAATAGCTGCTGCAGACTGCTGAGGATTAAATGTAGAGTGGCTTTTCCCCCTGCAGGCAGCTGAAGTCTCCCACTGCACCTACCTGACCTTTGCAGCCTTTAATCTGAGGGTGTTTTGCAGCTGTTGTCACCAGCCAGTCAAGTCACCAGCAGCACAACCTTGATTATCAGGTGGATTTATCATGCTTAACTTCCCCTTTTGTTGGAGCTTGCCATCAGCAGAGAAGGATGGGCACTTGCAGAGTGGGGCTGGTTCCACTTCTTTGGCACCCTGCCTTGGGATGCATTGGGCTGACCTCTGAGTACAAGACACCTAGGGTTTTATTTACTGTTCCTTTTCAGCTAGGGAATTTCAGCCCAAATTGATCTTACACCACATTTTCATTGTTGCTGGTTTGAAAATTAGCTTTAACAAAGACTGCTGCTCCTCTAATGGTGTAATATTCTGTGTTCTTCAACTGTACTCTACTGTGTTACAGTATCCTACTGATTATCTCCTAGCAGATACTTACTATTACAAACAGTTAAAATTAAGTGTTCTAGTTCACTAATCTGCTTCCTTAGAGTCCCAGCAGTCACATAGAACACCACTTTTATGTGGAATATTGATCTAATCCCTTTTTGTATGCCCAATTTTCTTTGGATTGTTTGCATCAATTTTTGTTGTTTTCTGTCTGGATTTTTTCATCTTCTCTCAGGCACACAGAGTGGTTTTGGTTTTACCCCTTCAATAATGAGTCACTCCAACTGGCGTGCTCTCCTGCACCTGTCATCTTGTCCTCAATACTCCACTTAGAAATGCTCCTATGGGCTTTTTGAATCTTGAGCACTAGCAGACTCCTTCCACTAGACATTGAAAGCTGGGGGTTTCAAACATTCTTTGTTTGCCTTTATTCTGTTTACTGGAGTGCTGGTTTATGGAAACAAACACTCTTAAAGATAATACTGGAGATGCTCAGGGACTAGAAATCTTAACTGAAAAATATGAATGTGTGTAATGCCATGGGAAACTTAATTGTCATAGTTCAAATCAACAGGAGAGCAGAGTCATGTGGTGAGTTTGTCCATCTCGCTGACAGACTTCCTGGACACAGCTCAGTTTGGTTAGGAGGAGCTGCAAAAGCAGTTCGTGCATAATTCATTAAAAATAGGGATGCATGGTTTTGAATAAACAAACAAAATGCAAGCATTTCTCAGCCTGTTCACAGTTATAAAAGAATAGAAAAAACCCCAAACATACACACACACAGAGAGATGAATGTTTTGAAGTAAATGATTTGTTGAATATTATCTCCTCAGTTCCAGCGCTCACTGAGGCATGCTATTAAGCTGAGCTAATTTCTTGTGTCTGCCTCAGGAAGCCATTACCCCAACTGTCACTACGGTTTGCACACACAGCACAGAAGAGGACACAGAAAGCTCCCCAAGTACTGCCAGAAAGCTTATGCTGCCACTGCTTTCTGTCCTTGAGATCCATCCAGATGTCCTGCTGCTTGGCCTGTGATAAGGAATCCCATGTCCATGTAAAGCCTACGAACATAACAAAACCTTGTACCACGCATGCCTCTGCTCTTTCTGCCACCGTCAGCCTTACATACAAACCTAAAGAGTGTGCTGGGGAGGCAGAGGCCATTCATAAATCTAAGCCTTTGCAGTGTATTCCCAATGCTTCCTCTCTCACTCCACTACGCCGAGGGCATTTTGAATACAAGCGAGGATTAAGCCTTGTCAAGCCAGAACCTTCCAATGATATTACCTCCCACCCCTCAAAAAATAGTTTGGAATCTTCCAGAAGATTAAAGCTACTAGTATTTATGGTATGATGAGTGAGAGCAAGGAACTGAAAACTCCATGTGGAACTTCTCGTATGTGTTGTGCATGCAAAACCCCTTGGGTATTTTACACAGAAATGTTGATTATAATTATAGTACTAGAACATCCTTATCTGCCAAAGCGTCTGCCTTGCACCTGCTCTCCTGCCATGGAAAGACAGCAATGAGAGAGAACAGAGGCTGCAGCAGGAAAGGGAAAAAAAAATAATAATCTTTTTACAAAAGTTCCATCAGTTTTTCTTCAAACCATTTTTTTCTTTTTCTCAGTGTGGGGAAAACCAAGTATGGCTCTTCCACTATTTCCTTGCTCATGGACGTAAGCAATCTTTTGAAGGGCATCTCAGCTCTACAGTTCTTTGAAGAATTGAAAAGAAAGGATGGATTCTAAGAAGCTACTATTTTCGCTTTGGTTGAGCAGGCACAGGTCTTGTAGTGTCAAGACATACTTTCTTTCTCTTTTTCCAATAGGAACATATTTGTTGACACTGTCGCATCAGCTGAGAACTGAATGACTCCCTTGCATTTCAAAGTAAAGCTGCAGCAGGTTTTAGTGGTAGCCAGGACTCTCACTGCATTTCCTTTTGAGGCCATTGAATCCCTACTGGATTGCCAGCGTGCTGCCAGTCAATATGAGAGGGTTTTTCTGATAAAAGCAAAAAATGCACAAGGAAATAAAGCCCTTACTTGTTCTGCAGTTACTACATAGACCTGGGTTTCATCCATTACTAATATAGGTCCAAATTCAAAGAAAAAGACTTTGTTTCAACAAGGTACTTAGGAATGTGTATGTATAAAAGTTGCTTTAACAGAGTGTTCACTTAACGTTTGTACAAATTGCGCCCAGAACTCCCTGTTCATGTCTTCTGAATCCTCTCTAAGTATATCAGTAAATAAATAAAAGCAACATCAAATATATGTCTTTCAATGTATTTAAATAATTATTTCAGACAAAAAGCTACTTGGTGCACATGTCCAACAATATTTTATTTTGAAATACTTGCTGAATGCTAATGTCACAAGCAATATGAGTGATCTCTTGCAGTGCTTAGATAATGAATACCCAGGATAATAATTTCCATGATGAGTTCTGCATTTCAGCTCAAAACCACTCTGAACATTCTTTGCATTTTAAATTATTTCCTTTTAACAGCAGCACCATTTTAAAATACATATATTTGTCAAAGCTTACGTACTTAGGAAGAGATATCTGACAAGGTTTAGATTTTTTATGTGTCAGTTTCCAACTAGGTCATATATATTCAGGTAAAAGTTAATTTAATGTATATTTCATATATATATAAACAGAACATATATACCCATGGCATCTATATATATGTAACATATTTATATTCTTGGACGGTAAGAATACATATATTCTTCTATACATTTTATATATAATATAGTTTCACAGCGCAGATATAGATGTAGATGATCTAGGTATAGATATATGTTCTGTGAACATAAGAAAAACCAAATGACAAGAGTTTATAATGTCTAGAATAGCCATAAAGTTTTTCAATAACAACAACAACAAAAGATATGATATGAACTGCTGTTTTGGAGAAATAACCAGTTTAAGAAGACAGGAGGTAAATATATTGGGGAAAAAAAAAACCCAGACTTTTTATATTTATGCTGCAGTAATGCCTGGAGGCCAGAGAGATACTTGGCTGACTAACAAAATGCTAATTATTCAGAGACTTCTGTTCCACAAAGTAAAGCCACATCAGTAACTTGGAAAGTGGGATCTGTGGAACTCTTAAAGCATGCTAATGAAAAAAATCTGTCAGGCCCAAATTTAAAAGAAGAGAGAAGAAAATTTTCAATAATGTGATATCACACTGATTTGCTATTCTGTATTTCATATTGTGAATGCTAGGGTGTACAAGAATGTAATGTGTGATAATGAGACTGGCTGAAGGTCAAAGAAGAAAGAAATCAATAAGATGTTGAGCAGAGGAAGGTGATAAAAATATTAGGATGCAGCTTTAAAAGCACTGTGATAGTGATCTTCAGGTTCTTTAAAAGTGACAAATTTATGCCTATCATAGAAAAATTTGCTATCATCTACTTTGAAATTTTTCCTTGTAGTAATCTGAGTATATATACTCATACCAAAACCAAACATTGTGCCTCATAATTTATCACCTGATATAAAATACACTGAATATTCAGATATGTTTTATAGCGAATACCCTTATATCCTGAGTATTAAATTGGGGCATACAAAGACATGCACATAAGCTTTTGAGGGAAATCAAAAGGGGAGGATCTTAGGCAAAATCTCCAGATGGAATAAATGAGAGACACATCTGTCTCACACTCCCAGACAATCATGTGTGAAAACAACATTGCTAAGACTGCGACAGCAAGCACCAGAAAGTCAGAAAAATGCCAGAATAATAGTTGTCTATACAATTTAAATTCAGTTCTGGTGCACATACATACATATTATGGCAGTCAATGGCATCTCCATGTTCTGTTTTTCGCAAGTCCCTTCCTTCTCTCAGTGCTCAGAAAAGGTGATCACAATGTATTGAATTGCTATTCAATGTATCATTTGTTCTCTGTAGAGCCTGGACACTCTGATGGTTTTTTTCCCAAATGATTCCTCTCTCCCTTCCCCTCAAATGTATTAGTATTTTAGTCATGTCTCTTCCCAATTTTGGCTCTTCATCTCACTTCTCCTTAACCAGTCCCAGGTTCTACACTCCAGACCTCTCTCCAGATTACCTCTGGGACCAGGACATCCAAGTCCAATGTCCTTTACCAGGAAAAACTTGTCCCATGCCTTTTGACTATTTTCTCAGCCTTTTCCCCATTTGTAGGCACTTAGAGCTCTTCCTGTGCTCAGTCATTCACATCTACTTACCTATTAAAACCTAAGTCTTCTTACCCTATTAGTGCTATTTCTCTCTCCCAGTTTCTCCTCCCATCCCTCACCCTTCATAAACAATCTATTCCTGTCTAACATTACCATGTTACTCTTTTCAAGTCCAAATTGTTCTTCCCATGCTCAGTGCTTTCTTTTGCCAGCTCCTGTTCCAGCCATTGTTGCTTTCCTTCTACATCCTTCCTCTTCAATGACTTGCCCTGATCCTTCCCTCCTCCTGACCTCCACTGCTTACTGAGGACTTGGATCCAGTCTCCTTGCTCAAACCTGATTAGTTTTCCCCACATCTTCAAGCTACGCTTTCCCGCATCTACTGGAGCCAGCTTCTCCAGGATCTCACTCCAACAGCTTTGGTCAGTCAGATGTCATGTCCCTCATGGGCCCAAGCCCTTGTCCACTTACGCCCTGGTCTCAGCATACATGGGTCTCCCAGTCTGGATAATTCACTTCAAGATCTGCTCCAACCTCCAGCAACTCAAAGCTTAAGTTGCAAAGAGAGCTCTGATCAGTTCTAGATGAAATGAGCCCTAGGCAGATTTAATTCTTCAAGGGATTTAGTAAGTAAATTCTTCAAAGTTGTTTTAGGAAGTGACTCAAACTATCATTTTTGTACACCTGGAAATTGGATGAATTTGACTGGATTTTCAGAGAAAAAAAACCCAACAAAACAACCAACCGACCGACCAACCAAAACCAAACAAGAGGTAAATACCTGGTGTTATGGCAAACTTCATAGTCCAAAAGCAGGCAGTGGTCCTGTACTTCTTAAACTCCTCCCCCCGCAAAAGGCGCTAGAAGTTTTTTATATTGAAAGATGATGTTTCTACCATTTCTCCCTCATTCTTGGAAAAAGCTCAGTGATTTGAGCTGTCTTATTTTGACTGCAGTTTGCCCTCAGACTAAGCCTGAAGAAACCTACTATGGGAAAATACAGTCTAAATAAAATTTGGAAAGTTATAAGTAATTGATGTTGTAATTTTTAAGGGTACTGACAGTCAGCTTTAAAAATAAATGACACCGATATTTACCTTTGGTATCTCTGCTATTTATCTGCATCTTCATTAAGACAGGCAGACTACAAACAGATCTCTAATCCCTGTGTTCAATGCTATTATTAAGGATCACTGGGATATGAGCATGCAATGAAGAATTACTGAAATTGGGCCATGATGGAATTTACAGCCTCATAACATCAGTCACCAGAAGCCAGGGAGGAACTGCAGGGCTGAAGGTCTCTGTCAGCGCTTATCTCCGAGTGCCTGTGTAAGAGCTCTGACATCCCTGCAGTGCAGTACGAGATACCGTGTGTACTCCTCAGGGCTGGCACTGCTATATTTAGGACTCACGACGCCTTTCTCAGGTGCTTATTTGTCAGAGGTACGGCTCACACATCCCCGTGTCTCGCAATTCATCCTCTCCTGCCAGAGGTTAAATGCTCTCCATCACCAGTTTTTTGGCATGCATCCTTTTTGAGAGTTGATGCTGTGCTGATATCTTGGAGATACAGAGGAAACTGAAAAACAACCACTCTGCTTCCACGGCTATACTCGTAGCCAGGAAAGGAATAAATCTGAAGAAACACTTAATTGAATGGAACATTGTGAGAGGAGAGATGACACTGCTAGGGACCATATTACCAGAGGAGTCAGATCAGGACATTCCAATGATTATCGATATTCTTTATCTCTTCTGTCAATAGCTGTTGGATTAGAGTGAGTTCATCTCATTTGGTTTATTTTTTGGGGTTGAGAGGGCAAATCCTGCCAGTGCCACACTGCAGCACCTTGCTCTCCAACTGCAGCAAACACTGTGACATTATGCTGCATTATACCGAGCCAGCCAGACACTTTTGCTGAGCCCCAGCATTAATGATGTATCAGCATTTCACTGACTCCCATTCTGTTAAAAGAAGTTACAAGATTGGTGTTCAGCACCAATGTCTCCGTTTCTTATATGTATGGAATTTAAAGTGCCCATAACAGCAAGTGAGATTCCTATTTTTTTAAAAGATCCCCGTAACCGGTGGCTGATCCCATTACACATTCTCGGTCGCTTAATGTGTCACTTTCCCATGTGGATATGCTATCTGTCACCATTTGCCAGCCTGGGCCTGGGAGTGGAGGGCAATGGGGGAGGGAAATGAGGAAGCCCAACCTGCTGTGTGGAGTCACACCTTGCCACATGTACATGCAGGGGCCTCAAGTAGGTGTGCGTGTGCCACACACACAAACACACACAGATTGCTTATTCCCCAGCAGATACCAGTGATCACCCGAACGTGCATGTGACCACAAAGTTCATAACGGCATCAGGGCTGGGATAAATCTGGGAAAGCTGAAGGTTTTCAGTCTCATTGACAGAACGGACTGTAGAGCTGTGCCCTACAGTGAGGCCAGATGCTGTTAAATCCTCCGACCTTAAGTCACCAGGAACTAGGCTCCAAATAGCCCAAAAAGGGTTCTTTCCTGGAAAGGCATCTCTCCTTAGAAAAAGGTTTTAATTCCAGAATTCCTGCAACCCAATTGAATAGTGGAAGGGGAAGAATAATTTCCTCCATAAAATGAAAGAATGATGTTTCTTAATACTGTTACAGCCTAGTCAAAATTCAGAGAGATGGAGAGAAGTAGGACGGATGTCTTCACAAAAGAGCATTCCATCTTTAGGCCTCCAAACATAACTCTCCATAGGAATCACCAGGCACTTGGGCTTGAGTGGAACTACACTGTTTGGATATGTGCTGCATTTTTGTATGTAAGTAGGATGCAAAAAAACAAACCAAAACAACAACCTACAACAGCAATAGGACAAGCAGGGTCTTCATTAGCCAAGGAATAGTTTTACAGCCATTGGTAATGTGAATAGACTGATCTGCTGATTAAGTCCTGTTCCATTTATTTTTTCCCCTAAGAAAACTTCATTGTATTGATTTTATTTCTCAGGACCTAGTTTGGATCTCATTTACTGACAAAAAAACCCTCATTTTGCAGAAATGCTGAACCAAGCCCACTTTCAGGTATAGTAGTGATATAGAAAATACCATATCAAAACCAAATAGTGGTGAGGACAGAGGCTGGTAAAAACATCTGTGCTGTTCTTTGTTCTTTAAAAACTGATGCTTCACCTTCAAATTAGAGCAGAAAATGTCCCATATATCATATCACAACTAAAAAAAATGCTTGATACCTCATAAGATACTACTGCAAAATTTCCAGTAATAACAATTGCACACAGATTAACATCTCCCAAAGTTGTGCACATTTATTTCCTATGAAAATTTGCATTTAATGGAAAAAAAAACCCATTTCTGAGATAATAGACCAAACACATAAATAAATTATGTGTGTACAGTCAGTATCTGTATGCAAATATCAGGCACACAATTTCCAAACCCCAGTCCTAAAGTGTTGCTAGAATTGGAAGCATCAAGATGAAATTAGGCTATAAAGTACTCAAGATCAAATTTTGACTGTTAATCAGTGAGGAAACTGAACCCAGCCTCAGTAAGCAGAGGAGCAGTTCCGTATGTTTGACCTCGCCTTTCTCACTAGAGCAAATGCTTAGCAAGATCAAGCCAATTCTCTCCCTATATACTATAGATACTCATGCAATAATTTTCATGCAATGTCCCTGTTTTACTGATAAGTGAAAGCTATCACTAACTGTGTAGAGGATAATATGAAGCCAGCTGAGCATCCTCTGTACAGATATTCCCATGTCCAAGTGTGATTAGCACTGTCTTGTCAAATTTAGCTCTAAGCCATTTGTGAACACCTTCTTTGTTTATAGTAGCACACTCAAATCTGCACAGACCTGTGTTTGCTCTTCTGTGTATCCTATTAACAGTGCATTACATTTCAAGATGTCATCCTGCAAAAAGCCACAAAAGCACTTTTAATCAATTTAAACCAAACCAAGTGAATTACTTTCATTCTGAATAAATACTGCATTGTATACATTCTAAGAAAACAAAAGGTACAGAAAGAAGAATATAATTTTAATTAGGTGATTCAAGAATGTATGAGGGGACTGCCTCTATCAGACTTCATGTTGAATTCAGAACTATGATTTCTACTACTATATGCAAAAGCCCCATTTTAAGTGTGTTCCACCCCTCCCACTTGACCAACTACTTGCTCAGTGGCTATATACAGCTCCTGCCCAGAGAGGTTTTAGCATGGCTGGGTTAGTAACTTACCAATGTACTGTTACTTTTGCTCTGTGCGCAAACCAAAGAAGAAAAGACAGCTATTACAAAGAATTTTCTAGCCTTGGTTTAACAATTTCTAGCCTATATTTCAAGGTCAATGGGAAGAGAACAAAACATTAGGTTTTTTTTTGTTTGGGTGTTTTTTTGTTTGCTTTGATTTTGTTTTGTTGTTTGGTTTTTTTTTAATGATGTCAGTAATAAGAAATTATGCAAAGACAGACATTGTATTTTTTCTCAATAAATAAGTCTGCATTACTAAACTATAAAGCCAAGAAGAGTCATATAGTGTGAAAATATGCAGGGGAACAACAGCTGTTAGTCATTATTTTCTCCTTATCCTTTCAACACCTCTGTTTCAGTTTGCTCTCTAATGGGTAAATCACACTTTCTCCCTAGGACATTTTCTCATTTCAGGCAGGTATTAAAAAGAATCTTGAGATAATTAAGAATCATTGGCCAAAATCACCCCTGAGTTTGTTGCTTTTACTGTAGATGTTGAAACTAAATTTTTTACTTCTCAAACAGATAAAGCTGATGTTGTGTTCTCTTAGTCCTTCGTGATAAATGATGTTTCTGCTTTTGTTCTTTAGAAAATCACCCTGGCCTCTAATTTTTTTTGTCTTACACAGCCTCTGTTATATTTCTCAAAAGAGAAATACCAACTACAAAAATTATTGCTCTCACTTCATTTAGGCAAAAGAAGAATCTACCATCAGACAGCTTTTAAACATCTGGTTTACACTTTATCTCATTGGACAAGGTTTCACAAGTAGCCATTTGGAAAGAGAGGAAAAATAGATACAATTTTGCTTATGATCAAACTCAGCTTACTGTACAAATTACTTTGCCCTATTGTCAATTTTTTAACTGTAAGATGAGTATTTACTGGGAGTTTTAGCCTTTTGTTCACTCAGATTTTAATTAATCTGACCCAAGACCACAGTGAAAATGAGGCGGGGAAAAAATGCAAACAACTACAAACATCACAGTGCAGCAAAAGTGCTCTGGAAATCTTATTCTTATAAACATTTGGCTCAACCCTAATGTCCTACTAAACTAGGTTTTTCACAATGCAATACTTTTCCCTTTAATAACTTGTGAAGTCATAATTATCAATTTTTCCAATTGGTCAAATGGCAAAATCTCTGCAATAACAGAATACATCCACTTCTGAAGTTGGAATGTGCATGTAAGCATGTGCAAGCTTAAATGCATGCATTCTTCTATTTCTCTTTCAAAGGAAGAGGTTGGTTTTCCTCAGAGAGGTGATCTGGTTTTGACTTAAAGATCTGAAAATATTAATCTGATTAAATTTCCTATCCAGCTTCTAATATGTAATGTAGTGCTGATACCATTCAGTGAAATGTGCCGAAGATATTGTGGAGAAGGTACAAGTAACTTCCTCTCTGCAGCTATTTTTGGACTCATAAAAGCAAAATATTATTGCAGAGAGTAGAGTGTTTCGGTCGTTGTGGTACCTAAGAAATACCAGCAGATTACCTGGGTTTGAAGCCCTCCTTCAGCATCTAGGGCACCTCCATCCCACCGGCCCTCTATAGCTTCCCCAGGGCTGGTATTACAACTGGTACTCTAGCTCCTATATAAGATCACTCTGTTGTTTCCATCCCCCTCCCATGCATCAGTGATTGCAACCTCGGAAAGAAAAGGGGAGGGAGGATAACAAAACCGAAAACAGACATAAGAATAAACTCTGTTGGTACCAGGTAACATGGAAACGGCACAAGTTTGGCATGAAACCTCCTGCATGTAGCAGCAGCATCTCATGCTGGCAGCGAATGAAGGAGCGGGACCACATGAAGAAGAATAAAGGACAGCAGGTTTCCTTGGTCAAAATACAACATATAAAACCAAAACAAACACCAAACCCGACACAGTGTACGTGGGCGCACACTAAGAAAGCAATGTTATCGTAGGGAGAGCATGTCACGGTGGGTGTCGGGGGGTGACGCGGTGTTAAGCATCATTTTCTCCATCCTCCAGGGTGGGACTCTTCTGTCCGTGCCCGCAGACCCCACGTGAGCGCCTCGGGAAGCGCTCCCGGTCCCACAGCTCCCGCCGGCTCGGACGCCAGGAGCAGCGGCGGTACCGGTACCAGCACCCGCGCGGGCCGCGGTGCCCGGAGGCGCGGAGCCGCTGGTTCTCTGTTCCGCCCTCGCTGCCTCCCTTCCTCCCCACAAGCCTTGCTTCCCCGCTCGGGGCGGTAAATAAACACGGGTTTAATGACAAAAGGCCGTGCTGGCGGCTGCTTGACACCCGACAAGGGAGCGGGAGAGCGACCCGGGCCCATCCCCGATGCTGCTCACCTCCCGCTCAGTTCCCACAGGGGCTCGCCACTCCCGCGAGCATCAGCCATGTGTCTGCTCAAGTGCGATTAACACCGACTTGCGAAACCCCCCTCCCTCCACTCCCCCCAGGGCCATTTGGAGCATGCACGTGCCCGCGCCCCGTGTTTACACAGAGGCGCCTTCGCGCGGAGCCTTTCTGTGGATGGCGCTGGCAAATGAGCTGGGGGAGGTGGGCTCCGCCGCCGGCTATAAAACCCTCCAGGCCCGGAGCGAACAGGGCCAGGCGAGCAGCTATGCACGGGCAGAGGATGGACGCTAGCGGCGGTTCGGGGTGCGCCTGTGTCTGCCCATCACCAGCGGCGCTGTCCCCGCAGGGATGCTCGTCTCTTGCCGCCTCGGCCCGCTGCAGGGAGAGGACTAGCTCAGGCCTAACTGTCCTACCCTTGTCCCGTAGCTCTGCGCCTTTCTGGAGGCCATGGGTGGCCGCGCCGCGCGATGCGGTAAGGCGGAGCGGTACTGACACCGGTTCCGCCGCGGTGAGTGGGACGCGCGGGGTGGGTCCGGTAGAAACGTTTATGGAGTTCTGGCGGGGCCCCCCGAGGGCTGGTGCCGTGCTGTGCCGGTGGGCTGATCTCTGTTCTCTCCCCCGCAGCCACACCGCTCCTGCGGGCTGGCGGAAGCCTCCCGAAAGCTGGCGCAGTACACGCACCCCGTCAGGTAAGTGGCTGTCCTGGCTTGCCGCCGGTTCCTGCGGGGCAGCACCGGGGCCCGCGGTACGGCGCGGCCGGGAAGGAGGGAAGAGTCCCTTGATCGGGAGTGTGGTACTGATCTGATAGAGCGGCCCCCCCGTCCTTTTGTTCACACCCATGCATTTATGTAGAGATTGCTCGGAGTGATTTAGCCATCCAAGTGCTTGTGAACTGACAGGCCTTTAGGCGAATCACTGTCAGC
>JANHGB010032743.1:0-24684 GCA_026283785.1 Coracopsis vasa | reverse complement strand
TATGCTATCTTCTCAAGTAAATACTAAAAAGCAACGATAGGTTTTTAGGTCACTAAATGCAGGCAGTAGCTTCTGTTCACAGCTTGCTTAAATTACTTCCAGTGTTAGCCATATAAACAGTGCTGTGTTGGCTTGTGCTGCTGAATGTTGATGCCTTTCTCTACAAGTATCCTGTTAAATCCAGAACTAGTTGCTTAATCAGCAGATCCTAGGGTACTGGGATAGCTTCCTGGCCAGAATAGATAAACACAGTAACTCATAAGATAGGCCCATAACAAGAACAGGTTGAGCAGAGGTTAATGAACAAGGGTATGTTCTCTGGTCATGTTTATACAGGCATCAGTGCTGTTTGTTATTGCAATATACTGGAAATAGTTTGGATATGAAATAGCCTGCTGCAATTCCACTAGCAGTAGCTTCAATTGTAGTAATTACATAGAAATCTAAACCTCTTCAGTTAAGTAACCAAGTGGTATCTCCAAGTCTTGATGTAGTACTTCCTGTATTATCATTGCCCATTGTATATTTAGTATCCAGTCTTTTATCGTGTGCAAAGATTTCTTTCTTTTGTCAACAACTCAAATTCAACTTTCAGGCTTTAAAAAGTTCCCTTATGCCAGTTCCATAGACTTTTACTGAGAACATCACAGAGTAGATAACTGCCTTTCTAGTGAAGAACTGTAAGAATTAGTCTCTCTGGAGCATTAGGCTAAATACTTTTCTAAGATACTGACAAAGCAGTTGCATATAGATCATCATTTGCTAAATAACTTTTGAGGGGTCAATTCTGTAAAGGAACCAAGGGCTGTGAAGGTTCTATTATTATCATGCAGGTTGGTGAGGTGATAGAGCAATCCAAAGAAGAGTTATGTTGAGAAGACAGAGAAGATTTCTGCTCCTTGTGCAGTCTCTCCAGTAGTATCCAGCCTTCCTGTGTATGTGCCAGCCATCATGTTCCTAGTCCCATGCTAGCAAAAGCACATGCTGTTGCTGACCTGATAGATGTTATTGAGGGTGTGCAGGAGTCAGGGAAATGCTGGGGAATTGACATTGCTGCAGTAGGAGAGGGAAACTTGAGACAAACGATACAAATACATGGTAGTAAACTTCAGCATGTTTCTCATCAACAAGCTTTTTTATTTCCTTTACTCTTGGTCATGCAACAGCTTCAGCATCATCACAACCAATTTCATTTGTGGGGTTTTTTTTTTGCTTATTCCATCTTTCTACAGAAGAGTAAAAGCAAACTAAAAGGAGAAATATGACCTGCCTAATTTTGTTAATACAGACATCTCTCTATGAAAGACTCTAGGCTAGTGGCTTCTTTCTTTCTGTGTGTTAAAAGAAACTGCCTGAAAAGATGGTGGGAAGTATCTACATGGGTAGATCTGAAAGTAATGAATGAGTGCTAATTTGAATAAAAGTAGTTTTCTTTTTAGATCACTACAGTCATAAAATCCATGTTTAAACATCCTAGGGTTCAGTTGGGGAAGACAGTGCATTACCTTCCAATATTATTTATTGATCAGCTAAGCAACAGAGTGAAAGATTTGATGGTGAGTAATAGAATACCTTTAATTACATTTAACAGTTTTAACAGTAATATTCAATGTTGTTTTAATTAAGATATTGTCACAGGTTGTTTGCAATAATGAAAAAGTATAAATCCACAGAAGGACTCTATAAATGACTGTTTAAGTTAATGTGGTTAACTGGTAACTGCAGAGGCTGGATCTGGGTTTTGAGACTCCTCTCTTGCAGAAGTATCTGCCAAGCACTCCCTTCTATTCCACCAAAAGATACTTGGGTTCCATTGCTTCTGCCTGTTGGGTGAATGTGGAGGACATCACTGCAGCACCAGCTGTGGTGTGAGCAGTCTCATGAGCAATTTGACTCCCTGAGCTGAAGTAGTTGTGTTAGCATCCCAGAGCGGCTTCTGGTATCTTCTGAGCATACTGAACATATCTTATACCGGTGCTACACTGAGATAAGTCAGTAGCTATTCTCTTATCTCCAAAAAGTTCATTTGTGGTTAAATTTTCTGTGGTGCTTTCTATCACATTAGAGTAACCTGAGCACCTAAAGGCTTGGTGTTGCAGTGCAGTGTTGTATGTCCAGTGATTTTGTGCACTCAAACAAATCAGGACTTAGAAACTTCAATAATGGAGTTACAGAAGGATGATGTGGATGAGATTTCTGGAGGCTTCTAGTCCAGTGCCCCTGCTCAGAATAGGGTCATCTAGAGTGGACTGTTAGAACTTTCTTCAGTTGGGTTTTGGATATATATCCAAGGATGGAGATGCCATAGCCTCTCTGGGCAGCCTGGTTTAGTTTTCAGTCACCCCTGCAGTTAAAAAAAGATAGGGTATTTTATACATTTAAATAGTTTTCTGTACTCAGGGTTTTTTCCAACTCTTCTCTTGTGGGAAATCGTGCAGTTTCTTTACTGCAAGTTACACATGGCAGTCCCCTTCATCTAAATCAAGTTCATCATATCAGTTCTTATTTAAGCCGTGCAGTTCTCAGTTGCACTGACTGGAATTTAGCAGAGTTTCTGAGAACAGAAGTCTTGGGGAATGTCTCAGAATTGTTAAATGAGTATGTCTGGATTCACTGTCTTCTAGATGGAAGCCTTGGTAGATGTAAACTTTCTGTAGCCCTTCTAAATTGACTTATGAATTTATTAACTTTAGCTAAGACAAAAAGAATTGTTACCTAGTGTTGGGGAGAATCTTCTTTAAGAGCTTGTATCCCCCTCACTCCAAGCTTGTTTGCCAAAATAAATTCCTGAGCATTTGTTACAAATCTTGGTAGCAGATAGTTTTGTCTAGTATTCCTTTAGATATGCTTTTGTGATGTTTTTATTGGTGGTCATTGTCCTTTGTTTTAAGTTTCTTACCACAGCTCATTCAGTTCAGTACATTCATATGAGCTTCTAACTGATCATGTACCCTGTTTACAAATAAACTCAGCATTCTCATGTTATTAGTAACATCCCTGGAGTTGTCATGCATGCCATGATTAATGCTATTGTGAGTCACTGCCTTAAAGTTGTTACAGATCCTGAGAAGTGCTGCAAAGACTGTTGCATCAATGCTAGCAAATTTATGCTTCAGCACTGGCTTATGTGACTTCTCAGTAGTGACATCCCAAACTGCTCTCAAGCCCTACAGAAAGAGGGGTCTAATAATATGGATACTGTGAGATAATGAGGGGCAAGTAAAGAGCAGGAAAGAATAAGGGAAAGTGATACAGCTTTTGTGGAGCAAGGTCGGCATTTGACTGTAAATCAGAACATGAACTCTGGTATGCCCAACCGACAGTCATGGAGCTGAAGATGCATTTTCCCTGCTTGTGTTAAGCTGTGTACATTTTGAAGTGACTATTATTTTGACCAAGATGTAGGTCTTCTGTGATAAATACTGTAGTAAAGAGGTTATTATGTGTTCCTCATGTTCTTAAATGTTCTTGCCAATGCTGGGGCTGTGAGGGTTGTACAGGCTTCTGATGTAATAAAAAGAAAACTTTAAAATTCATATCACTGAACTTGCTTTGTTTACACACTGTTTTGTAGTACTGATAGAGTGCTAGAAGTAATGTGTGATGCTCTGAGACCATGCTACAATAGTAGATTGTATTGTAGAGGTTTGACAACTTCTCAAAAGCTTAGCAACCATTACACTCAACTAAGTTGTGAAGCAGCACTTGTGGACTTTAATTGTTCACTGAGAAAGAGTTTGTTCTTCTAATCTTTCTCTTCATTTAATTTGATTTTTGTGTTGAAGAATTCCTATCTCTGTCTTGTATTGAAATCTCATTTTCTTCCTACACTTCCCCTAGCTCCTTAGCAGTGCTTTGTCTGTATAGAGAGCACTTGCTGTTTACCCATGCATTTGCAAAATTTTTGTTTCCTGTCTGTTCTGCACAGATAAAAAATGTATTTTCCTTCTCTCTCAGAAATGTTGATACTATCTTTGATAAACTGAGAAACTGAAATGAGAATGGATGGATTACAGGCATCCTTTAAAAAGAAGCCTGGAAGATGTTTATGTAGGTTTTGGTAAACAACTGTAGAATCTTGCCAGCATTCTCTGTCCTCAGTTCTAACCTTGTTGGTTTCACCCTGGTTTGTTTGTTTTTTCCTTTTTCCCAGACAGTTCAGTGACCCCTGGCACCATTCCAGTTTCTCAAGCTTTCTTCCTGCTGTATTTATAAAACTTTCTCAGCTTCCCTTTTTCTCCTTTGCATGCATATATGTTCTGCCACTGTCTGAAAAGCTCTCAGGGTCTTAAGAGAGTGGTGAGGTTGAGAATTGTTTGTACTTACTGGAGGGAAAGAGTGAATGGGAGAGTGAACGTAATCCCCAGTTCACACCTGACTGATACATGGAGAGGCTAAAATAATGTTCTGTAACATAAAAATCAGAAGAAGCCCATTCATCTCAGACAGGCGTCAGCTACCTAATTACTGTAGAAACAGATCTGGTGTAGAGTAGCAGTTCTGAGGTGGGAATTATGATTGGGTAGTAGTCAGGAGCTGGCAGCAATAGATGTTGAAGTGTTGCAGAGTGCCTGCCTGTCTGTAGTCTTCAGCTGGCCTTGCAAGTTTAGAACGTACTGCCTGAGCTTGTACCTAGGTAGTTGCAGAGAATTCTAACACCTGTGAGAACAATTTTCCTTTGCTTGTGTTAAACCTGTTTAAGAGACAGTCCGCTATCATGCAGAAGGAGCTGAGGCAATTTAAGATTTCCCCCTCCAGCTTAAGGGGACCCCAAGTAGTTATCACTTAAAGTACATAATATGCAGTAGAACTTGCTAAATTTTATTTCTCTTGTAGCAGGAAGATTTCTGTGACACTCCATATCCCCAAGTTTGTAAGCAGGGCAGCTTGCTTAGCTTTAGCTGTGGTGTTTTCAGCAATCCGAGCAAGTAGCATCACTTTGCTTCCCCACCTTTTGTTTTGATATGAATTTAACTTCTATTTCTCTCAAAACCAGCCTCAATTTAGTGAAGTTCAGACTGTGGCCTTTGGGATGTGATTTTTCTTTTTTTAATCTTCTGTCTTAGGTAACCTTAGCTTATATATTCAGAGAAGAACTGCCAAAAGAGAGAATTACTTTGAGCACACATTTCCCACTTGAGCAGAGGTAACATTACGTAAACATCTTGGAGGCATTTGTATATAGTAACAGTGAGGTTGCTATAAGAACTTGAACAGAATAAACAGCTAATTTAACATTTCTTGGAAAAAAAACCCTAAAGACTTCAAGCATAGTATTAGAAGTCTTAAGATCTTACTCCCTTTCAGAAACCAAACTGACATCTTAAAATTGTGTGATATAATATAATCACTTTGCAACAATGAATGGAAATAATTGTTCCCATTTTTCTTCTATTAAAAATGAAACTGTATCTTTTGAAATCCAGGTTATAAATCGTTCAACAACAGAGCTACCTCTTACAGTGTCATATGATAAAATATCTCTTGGAAAACTCCGATTTTGGATCCACATGCAGGATGCTGTGTACTCCCTCCAACAATTTGGTATGTTTTTTTATTTTTAATGACTTTAGGTAAAAAACCCCAAACAACCCAATCAACCCCTCACTAGTTTTCTTGTAAGTACATACATAACACTTAACTTCCATCTATCTGGTTAGCTGGTGAAAAGGTGTAATGCTACAAGTCTTAGGTTGTTTTACCTGAACGTAAAGATGCAAATAAAATGTTGACATACGGGAAAAAGAAAGGAGAGGTAATTTTCACCATGGGTTTCTGCTGTCATCCATGGAACAGAAAAGCTGGATTGATGTTATGTAAGCTTTGCTGTAAGCTATAAACAGCTGGTCACTGTAGACATATACCTACAGTGAAAATACAGGCAGCCACAGCAAAGTCTCTGGGCTCAGGGTTAGCACGCAGGAGGAATCTTGGTTCTGATCATCACTGCTATTACACTTCAGAAGTGGCTGGCCTCTCACTTCGGCTCAGTTACAAATTTGTAAGGTAATTCAGATAAACTGGAGGCTTCACATGCATTAAACTATTAAATTCTGTGTTTTGCTTAAATGCAGTGGAGCAAGTGTACACTTTTGCACTGAATTTAATATGCTCTATGTTGGTGATGGTATAGCCAAGCTTTTACTGTCTTTAAATGTCTGTTCCACTGTTTCTTGTAAGTCTAATCATCATCCTTAAAAATCTGCATCTTATTTTCAGGGTTATCTTTGCTGACTTAGCTTTCTTTTACTAGACTGTAGTTGGCTTCTTTATGCCAGAGTAAGGAACTACATTGTATCTGAACTGGTGTTGATGTATAAGAATATAGGATTCTTTCCAATCCTCTCTTTCTAAGCTCTTCAGACAGCAATTGAACTTCTTTGGAGGCCGGCCAAGAGATCTTAAAAGCTGCTGTGCTGTACTATTTTAATGATTCTTAAAATTCTTAAAACATGTTAAAAGCACATCAAACTACTTGTAACTGATGGGTTTTGCTTAAGGCAAGCCAAATAATTCACCAAGATATAGATAGACTAGGGTTTTATCAATAAAGCTGGTTCTTTAAAAAAATATATGCAGGTGACATAGGATTTCTTTCATATGTGACTCTAGCATAACAGCAATTACTTGTCTGGTACTTCTTGTATAATTATTCAGATTTTTTTCTCTTAGGGTTTTCAGAAAAGGATGCAGATGAAGTAAAAGGAATTTTTGTTGATACTAACCTGTACTTTCTGGCTTTGACATTCTTCGTAGCAGCATTCCATGTAAGTGCAGAAACTTTGGTTATTAGAAATTACAACTGTTCTAGGAAATAGTAATTTCAATAGAACAATGGAAATGTTTTGTGCTCCATGCCATCTGTATTTCCAATGCAGAATTAATATAAAAATCTCAAATAAGACAGAAATTTGAGATAACTAGATAGAAACTAACAATCTTGACTGAAATATAAAACATTTAACTCTTTCTTAGTTATAGTTGAACCAAAACCCCTAGAATTAATATACCTGTCAACATAGGTTCACATTTCATTGAATCATCCAAGATTTACCACTGCAATGACATAGCTGGGGCACCAACAGCAGGGGTTAAGTCTGATTTGTAATCCCTGGAGAAATTTGGATCACCACAATGCAGTGCTAGTACTAGCAGTATCTGGAATTCATCCTGTAATTTTGCACTGCTTTTACAGCTTGGGCTTCTAAAAACAGTTTTTCCTTTTAGCTTTTATTTGTTATGCTGAATTTTTATTTCTGAAGCTTCTAAACCTTTTTTGAATGGTTTTCCTTGACTTCCATCTTAAATGCATTTTTAACAGTTCAGCTGGCAGTCTCTAGTAAGTGCATATTTCAAGCAAATGAGTATGTTTCTTGCTATTTGCAGCTTCTCTTTGATTTCCTTGCATTCAAAAATGATATAAGTTTTTGGAAGAAAAAGAGGAGCATGATTGGGATGTCAACAAAAGCAGGTATGGGCCAGAATGTGAAATCTTGTGCATGTGCTGTGTGATACATACTGTGTGTTTTCAGTCTTGCAATAAGTTGACACTTTGTAGATCTACCAAGATGGTAAAATGAAATATGTTTTCGTGCATGAAAACAGGCTGGTTCTAATGCTATTAGCATTGTGCTCAAGTATCAGTCTTAGGCACTTGTGTCACCTCCAAGTTTGACTGTCTTGCAGATAAGAATTGGTTTAATATTAGGTCAAGTGCCATATTTCTCTTGCTGAAGGAAGAGAAAAATACTTTGAGAAAAGAATAAGGACCAGAGAAAGTTCTGTGGGTGGAGAGAATGTGCTATCACAGGTAATGCTGTCCTGCAAGTGTGTAGATAACTACAGCTTCCAGAATATTTGGGAGAGGGAAAATGCTGTAGTGTAACACTGTTGTTTGATTTGGGCATTTATGTAAATAGGAGCAGTAGAAGGTTCTCAGGCAGAAGAGCATGGAAGGGTTGAGTTGACTTGGATGTAGGAAAAATGAGAGAAACATAGTGGTCTGATACCCTGCCAAGCCTTCTTAGAGACAGGTGAAGGTAGTAGCCAGCCCTGGACACTGGAGGTTTAATATGCCACTTCCCAGCCTTGTTTATTGCACTGATACTGCTTGTTTTTCTAATAGATTTTTCCATTCTGATTATAAACCAGGAGTCTTTTGATCTCTGAGTCTATCCCTAATTCTATCAGATTTACAAACTGATTGAAACATGTGAGGAATATCAATATCAGGAAAAAAAATTGGCACTCTAAATTACCATGAACAGCAACATGGTTTTCTCATGTGGAGAATCTGCTTATCATCTTTATCACAGTGCATTTGTTTCGAGGCATTTGCACTGCTGTTGGCATATGTATGCCAAAAAGTTAATAAAAATTCAAAGTGAAAAGTGAGGAAAGTCAAATTGGAGACTTGAGTGACAAGGGTTTTTTCAACCTTACTATCAAAGGATGAATCTTTGGTCTCCAGTATTTGATGACTCCTTCCTCTCTTTAGCAAGCCTTTGTCACTTTTCTGCCTATATCTCGTTCTTGCCCTGATGGAGAAGGGTCACAGGCTATTGCTCTGGAATGGTACAGCGTAATTGTTGATGTCTCAGTGTCTTGTAGCTCTAATGTCTTTCTGTCCTTTCTCTAGGAGATGGATATTTGAATCTAAGAATTAGTTGATAGACACTTAAAAGCATGCAAGGTTTTGCAAAACCTGAAAAATAAACCAAAAATATACTTCTTAACATTTACAAGCATTAAGTTAGTTGCATGAGTTTCAAAGGCTGACATTACATTACCTCACAGCCTTTCAGCTTCTTCGAGACAAGATTCATGGACATAGTTCATAATAGTACTGATATATTGCTGAATTGCTGCAGTACAGGAGTTTTCCTTAAATATTCCCATTTCCTTTCATCTTTTGTGATAAAGATTTCATAAAATACCTTTTTTCCTTATTTGGCTGGAGGTATATAGATCACTGGCTGTTTCTAGGACTACTTGATATATCAAGGTATATATAGAAGTTTATGCTTGAACTGTGGAAGGTAGAATTGTAGTAAATAGGCCAACAAAATTCTGTTTTCTTTTCTCAGCTGTTCATTTAAATATTAATAAGCCATTAATTTTCATTATTTCCCTCTAGTGCTTTGGCGGTGCTTTAGTACTGTGGTAATATTTCTCTTCCTTTTGGATGAACAAACAAGTTTATTGGTACTGATCCCAGCAGGCATTGGTGCAGTGATTGAGGTGAGTTCTTAAAGCTCTAGAACCAAATACCATCATTTGCAGCAACTTCTATAAGAATGCTAAACTAGCTACTGGAAAAAATACTACTGTAATATGCTGTCTTTGCAGCATCATTTAACTGGCTTTCAGTGGTAGAGGAGATTGTATCCCTTTATAACTAAACTGAAAGTATCATTTTTCTCTGGGATGATCCAGCTGGTACTGTGGAAACCAAACATAAAGCTATGCTGAGGTTCCTTCCTATTGCATTATCTGATAGGCATCTTGACCAGGCATGTATAACCATGTCAAGAAGCCTTCATGGAAACATTTGTCAAAGAGCAGGCTGTGTGCCATCAGGCAGTGCTGCATGTCTGCAGCGTTCTCCCTGGCTGTGACTGAGGTGCTTGGGGAAGGAGGAAAATGAGGAGACTGCTGGCTGTGTTCATTATTCCAGAAGAACATGTTCAGTCAGTGGGTTGCAGGTACTGCTTAGAAGCCAGCTTTATGTGTAGTAAAGCACCAAGTCAGCAGTAGTAAGAAGGGGAGAGATGTAGCAGGAAGGGGAGATCTCTCTACCTAACATTGCTTGCAGATCTACTTACTTCTCAGGATTTAAAAATAAGTTCACGGCTCTCACATGGAATTTTTGAGTACACATCTGTTATAGTTGTGGATAATCCCTGTGGAAACAAAACTGCTCAGAATTTTTAGTTAGTGATTAAATTATTGAATGCAAAGTCACAAAGCGATCCTTAAGTTTCAGCTTATTGTATAAGAGAGATTAAGCTCTTGTAAAAACTATGAACAGCGGTGTCCTAAATAGTACCATTTCATTGATTGTAACATTATTTTTCAGTAGGTTGAGATTTTTAAGTCTGATGAGATTCAGATCTCATTTGGTGGTTGTGCCTGTCTGAGATTATTCTTCAAGTTGCCCAAAGATCTGTTAAATCTCTCTGAGATTTGTGGTTCCTATGACTGTTACTTTTGGACTGCAGGCTGGGGTAACTGGGTTGAAAGGATTATATAGGAACACTGTGTAGGACACTTAAACTAAAGGGAAATGTTCTGTTGGTTCTGTAGAAGTAACATTCTCTCCTCTAGAGTGATGGTGAGATAACATGGTTGTCTCAAGTTGAGAATGAACATACGGACCATAAATCTCAAAGGAATTTGTCTGTTGGGAAGAGCTTTTTCACAACTTGTTCTTAACTCTTGTTTTCCATGTAGTACTAATAGTGACATTGCTTCTGTAATAAGCAATTTTTTCACTTGCATCAAAGATGACAGTAAAGGATCATCTTTACCATATTCCCTTTTTTGTTTGGAGTATACGATGGATGGGAAGAGAATATTGGTGTATCTGAAGTTAAACAAACCTTGTCCACAAAAAGCTTCATGCAGCATAGCTCTCCTGGTGAGCCTATTGCATTGTCTAAATTGTTGAATCTGTGTAGACAGGTACATGAGTACCTATGTGGGTGGGTACGTGCATAAATTTTCAGGAGAACTGAGCCTTTGGCTACATTATGGTGAAGCTGTTACAGCTGTACAGTCTGTAGCCAAACAAATCAGTGGGTTCACTGACTTATGCTTGCAGCCCACTACTGAAATGTAATGACCCTGTAGGTATCCACTGAATCACTGTTGAGAGTTCTGAGGCACCTTTATAGAAACCCCAGCTGACCTCAGAGATATATGAAAACTTGCTTGGCAGGTGGTTACTGGAGAATTCTCTAAATGCCTGATGTGGGATGCATGTTGGTGCTGAGAGCAGCAATCCCCACCTAAGCACTGCAATGCAGGTATCCCGGAAGGACTACATTATTGTACTTGAAGCGTATCGTCTGAGTCTTAATAGTGCAGGCTCCCATTTTGTATTTATCTGGTGACACAGCATTTGGTTTGAAGAGACACAGGCAGTGTGCTGCAATCAGGCTGTTGCTGCTTTATGCAATGGATGCTTAAAGTAGATGTTCTGGGGTCTTGATTCTGATTATTTTAATCCTGCATAAGGCATTCCTTTGGATAATCTTTTCTGTGCACATTTTGGTTTTGCTAATCACAGCTCTGGAAAGTGAAGAAGGCTTTGAAAATGACAATCAAGTGGCAAGGCTTGAGGCCCAGAATTCAGGTATAGTAGACATTGGCCTGTTCCTGATTACGCTCTTGAGTTGTCCATCTTTTTCCAGATTACTGTGCAACTTGGCTTTTAGTAAAATGAAGATGAAAAAAAACTCTATAAAAATTTCTTATATACATCTTGTGTTTATAGATAAGCATTTTCAAACTTACAAATTTCTTTGAGTTCTGTAGAAGAAAAAACTATATGTATGTATTTAAGGTGTGAGAAACTTCAGAACTCTTCTGCCAGTCCCTCTAGATGTTAACAGGTGGGTGGGACTGTGCTCCTGTCACTGAGTTGGAAAAGCATTCTTAATTGACATTGGGATTTGACAGAAGACACTGAATTTCGCCAAAGCTGCAGGTGTAACTTCTCCATTGTGGAACATTGTAGATGTGGTGACATATTCTGGGGACGGGACTGTCTTTGATAAATCTTCTGGGCAGGAATTAAGTCCTCAGACTTTGCAGGAGATGCATTGGCAGCAGTGATTGAAATTAACATTTTTTTTTAAATGTGAAGTGTATCTTTTTAAAGCCAAGTCTGCATTGAAAGTTTCTCTTGTTTGTAGGAGAAACAGTTGTTGAACCTTCAGTGTTTACTTCACAGGAAGTACTAGAGTTTTGTGGGCTTGAAGTCTATGCATCTCGAGTGGCTGATGGCTCTGGTTGTTCCTTTGTCAGTATTCAAGGAACTTTGTTGAAGCAGTTACAATTTCTGGAGATGTGGAGATAATCCGTAACTGACCTCTTCATGCATGAAAATGGTTATGTTTTTTAATAATGGCTTCCTGTATCTGCCAGATTCTTAGTGACTTGCCTTTGCTTTTCCTTTGTGAATTCTGCTCTCACAACAACATTTTCCTAAGCAAAGAATTCCTGGATGTTTTGTGTGAAGGGAAAAAATTAAACTTTTGCATACCCTATATTTGGCAGGCTGCACATGACACTTGCATGAGTTTTGTATAGAAGCTTATAAAAACTTTGAACTGTTACCTACCTGAATGACCAAGCAGTTTAGTTTGCAGTTTAAATCTCTGTTTGGGGAGTCACATAGCTGTGCTTTTCCTTCCAGTTCTGACTTGACTATACTTTTTCATGTATTGCAGTTTGGCACATACAATGACTCTGAAAAGAAAACCGAGGAGTATGATACCCAGGTAGGAAGGAACCCTGTGACTTCTGATCTATAAAGTCTATATGAGCAGCCTGCTGAATAACTCGTTTCACTCTTTATTGCTACAAGTGTATTTTCCGTGTTGTCATAGTTGTCAAGTGGATATCATCATGTGGATAATCAGATAGTGAAAATTCATTCTGATAACTTGTGAAAAGAAACTATGAAAGAGGGTTTTTGTTATCTGAATCTCATTGAAACATTTCTCTGAGAAGCAGAATTGTAAGTGACTTATCTGAAGAGAAATGTCTTAAAGGGTTACCATTCATGACTTTGAAAATTGGTATCTGTAGTTGTTATTTTAGACTGGAGGAATGTTCATGTGCTTCTTGATTCTGAAGGGAGTTGAATATTGGTGGAAACACTGGTGTTAAGTAGAGAGCTACTCATAGACTCTGATCTTCATGCTACTTCTAGGTGCCTTTGCTCTAAGATGCTTGCTCATCTGAATTGGGCATGGAATTTTCACCACCATATCTATAACTGGAATCATACTGGAAATAACAGCAGACATTTAGGAACAGGAAGAGATTTTCAGGAGAAAAAAACCAAAGTGTCTGTCTTCCTGATAATGCCATGAAAAGTCCGCAGTACATAAAATGTGAACTAATTAAGAAAAAACTATTTTCCTTGTCTATTAGGCTATGAAATACTTGTCATATTTGCTCTATCCACTGTGTATTGGAGGTGCAGGTTACTCCTTGATGAATGTCAAATACAAAAGGTACTGTAAATTTATAACTGATCTTATATACATTTGAAACATTCCTGGTTTTTTGTATGTTAATTAATTTGAGATGATAGGTTATGAGTCAGTTAGTTTGATTCATGAGCCAGGAACCAGTATAAGTTGTCAGTCAGAAGAGAAGGAAGTAAGCTGCCATTGATGTTCAGAGAACTGATAAGGTGACAAGACAGATGAGTTCAGTGGTTGGACCTGTCCAATAACAGAGAGAAGCAAAAACTGTCCCAGAATTATTTGCTCCAGCCAAGAGGTTCCTCTGTTCCTAAATATGGTAGCTGGGATGGCAAGCAAGCAAAACCGTTTCTAAGAGAGGACTCTGTATTCCTTTAGAGCAGTGGACTTACTGCAACATATTGATACTTCACAAGAGCTGAAGACTCAGTATTTCATGAAAAGGCGAAACTCTTGTCCACTTTCACTCGAAATAATAATTTGAGTGTTCTAGTTCATTTTGTATTTGGGACATGCAAGCAAGTGTGCAGCCATGAGACTTGGTTGTAGAAAAAAACTGGAAACACAAGCATGGTGACGGCCATGTAAGCATATTTTTGGGTTCTTTTTATAGTATTTAGGCCCAGAAGGGAAGGGAGGAAGAGCAAAGAATAGCTTAAAATAACATCAGAAAGAACTGCTGTTGCTGTACACATGATCTGTAGCACTTGTACTAGAAACTGGGACAATTCTGGGCTATTAGAAAAACAGGTTTCTTTTTAAAAAGGTTCTTATCTTAGAAAGGAGGTAAAAAATATGCAGCATTTAAATTCTGCTTTTCTCAAAAATTCTTGAATTTATTCAGTACTGCAGAATACTGTATGCCAGGGGTTCTCTGAGCTCTAGCTTAAGAGAGTGAAAACAGTTCATATTGTAGAATTTTTGTCATTGTTAAATCTGTAAGAAAATGTAACTGAATAAAAATCTTCACAGTGGATTATCCTTTAATCTTGCAGGCATTTTCTGATGCATTTTTTAGTTGCTTGTGGATGAACGAAGTGCTCCTACAGCTGTAATGTTGCTATTAACATGTCACTAACACAGCAGTGCAAGTTTAATTTTAAATGCTGTAACCTGAGCATCACAGTTCTTAGGTTCTTAGCTGTTCTTACAATCACAAGCAGAAGTACGGAATTTGACTGCTATTTGTTATGTTGCTAAGATTACACGCCGTTGAACATCCATTAAACAACATTTGATGTAAGGAGGGAAAAATGTAGATTCCTTGTAATAACTTTTTAAGTGTTTACTATAGTAGTTTGCTGTGAAGGGTATTCCTTATTTGAAATTTGAGAAGTCATTACAGTGCCATATTAAGTGTCTCTTTAGTATTTAGAATCAGTGCTATCTTTAAAAGTCTGTCAGGGTTCAGTGTGCAGTTTGGGTGCAGAAGTCTTAGGATGTTCTGAAAAACATTCAGTTTTAAGCAGCTGATAAATCTCTCCAAACTTCTTGTGTGGACTGATAAGCATCCTTCACTTAAACTGCTTTCTCTGGGGCCTTTCCTGATCAAAGGTAGATGCAAGTTACTTAGTTCTTGCATTAAGTAATTCACAGCATAGCCAATTCTTGACTAGTCAGCATTCATCATGTAGAGGATGTATTACAGGTATGTATTTTTGGATGAGGTGAAAAAATAACCAGACTCTCTTCTGTTTGTAGCTGGTACTCCTGGCTGATTAACAGTTTTGTCAATGGTGAGTCCCTTCTTACGTTGCTTTTTGGTTTTGGGGGGGTTGGTTGTTTTTTTTCTATTCATATATTTTCAAGTGGAGGCTAAGACTCTGAAGTAGAAAATTAACAGCTGTCACCTGGATCAGTGCAATATAGAGCAATAACTTGACTGTAGGTTCCAAAATTATCACAGTGGTTGAGAAAGGGAGAAAAATCAATCCAAAGGGAACAAAGGATTAGATATATCTTCTTTCTTTAGGAAAATGAGTGTAAATCTCTAATTGTGAAAGTATAGTTGTGTGATGTACTTCTTTTGTGCATTTTTCTGTAAGTTTTTTATATTTTATCTTCAGGAGTGTATGCTTTTGGATTCCTGTTTATGCTGCCCCAGCTGTTTGTAAACTACAAGGTAAGGCTGAAAAGTGATAAAGACTACTTTTCTTGTCTCTTCTTCCAGACTTTATTACAAACTGATATTTTCTTTCCTAGATGAAATCCGTTGCACACTTGCCATGGAAGGCTTTCACATACAAAGTAAGTAAAGCTCTAATTTAAAGATTGGTGCATTCATTTTGGAAATAATTTTCTGCAAGAAACAGCTTAGTAATATTTAGCTTAAGGCTGACAGTGCTTTTTTTTCTTTAAGAACTAAACTTGTTTGAAACTGTTCTTAAAAAAAACCCAGAAATATTGATTTCCATTTTTCATAATGACTTCCACATACAGAGAATACTTGTATCCTAATTTTAATAGTAACAGTGGTTTTTACATTGTCAACTGTCTTGTAGGGTACAAGTGTTGGTCTTGCTTATAAATTAATCAGTCTCAATTTGCTGCATTATTTCATATTATATTATTTCATTATTATATTAATATAATAATTATATTATTATGTTATACTAATACAATGTTATTAAGGATAGTTCTTAAGAAACAGATAGGACCACCAGGAGACCTTATTTGTGCAGCTTCCAGGAGCTGCCAGAGACTGAAGTAACGTATACCCTGTTCTGTGCTGGGGTGGTAATGACGAGCTGCTGGACAGTGTAGTGACCAATGTGTGGTGGGTTGTCACATGGCAGAAGAGGGGTGGCTGCATGTCCCCACTGCCTAGACTGCCCTTGTAGGAAATAATGCAGTGCTGTAGCAAAGCTGAACACCAGACCTTGGAGGAGGGGAAGATGACTTTATTTCAGAATAAAATCACCTTATTAACCCTTTGATACCTGCATACCCACGAGCACCCAGTCCGTCCAAGTGGTTTGTAGAGTATTCAAGGACCAAGATGGATGTACCCAAGCATCCCATTGAGGATGCTCTACACTGATATGGAGGACAAGGGATACCCACTGCTGAGTTCCTGTATCTCCTGTGTTCTTCCTCAGTCAGCAACTACATGCTAGTTTTGTTCTTGTACCCCTAAAGAGTTGACAGTGTTTTGACTCCATCTTTTTCTGCCTCTCTGAGTCATTAGGGTTTCTGTAATGTCCTTTGCTTCCCTAGTCATTGGGTCCTGAGAAACCCTGGCTGGATGTGTTGGGATCATCAAGACCTTGATGCTATCAACATGTGCCCTTTTATTTTTCTGCTTTCACTCATAAATGCTTTCATTTATTTTTCCTTTGTGCTGATGTATTACAACTGTCCAGAACATCAGTACTTCAAAAGAAACTGTTAAAAACTGCTCAAGACGTGATGTCCAACTCTGAACAGGTGATCTGGGACAAAAGAACTAAAATCTTAAAAATTTGAAGTGCCTTTCATAGCTTTTCCATTTGAGCTTACAGCAATAGCCCAATTTTCTGCTGCCTTAATATTTTTAAGGCATCAGAGGCATCTAAGAAAACAGACTGAAATATAGCTGATAGCAGAATAGCAACTAAACAGAGTTTGATATGGAAATATAGTAAAACATAAAAAGAAAACCTATGTAGTGTTTCTGACACGTAACAGGAAAATCAGCATGTTTCTTAATAGAGGGGAGTAGGAGGTATATTGGTGAAGTAATTTCACTTCAACCACAATAAACAATAACTGAGCAGAGACATCAACAGTTAAAGAGACAACAGAGGGCAAGTACCCAAGCAAGTAACCTTTAAAGCAGTAGAATTCTCTTGCTGAATAGCCTTTTCTTACACAGCATTTATAGTTCCTGTTAAGATGCCAGAGGCTACCCACAAGTCTCAAAAGCTTGTGTGTATGTAGAGAAGCATATGATGCTTCAATTATGTTTAACTTAATGGGCTTTGGAAAGGATAATTTACTTTTTCCTGGTGGATATCTAAAGTTGTTTCCTCTGTTCTACACTTTGAAAAGAACAGTCTGAAGTCTTATCTGTGATTGTTGGTTTAGGGAGCTTTCTTTTCCTTAATTTGAACTCTTTCCTGTTTTGGAAGACCTTGGCAAAACCAGAGATAAATTTTACAGTTTCTGTAGTCCTTACGTTTATGCCCTTTATAGTTTTCTAAAGAGTACCTTCAAATGAGGTAATCTCAGCAGAAAACCAGCTAGTTAAATACTATTAGATGGGCTACCTTGATGCATTCAGTTTCAGTGGTTTATGAGGACTGCCTACATGCCTGAAGGATGGAGCTTTTTCTTCCTTTCATTGCTGTAGAATCACGCACTTGGGTGTTGGCTTGGAAAGGCTGCCTTTTCTAACTTGCCAAGGCTTCTTTTTGTTGTTGTTGTTCCATGACAAACCTTTGCACAGGCTTGAGAAGTGCTGTGCATGTTCTTTGATTACCTTGGATTGATGGATTTGTTTTGACTTGCTGGAAAGAGTTTTCCTGTTGTAACTAATCAGAACTCTATCCTGCCCAACACCCTGATTTCCTACTAATGTTTTGTTTCATCATATAAACATTGGTTCATTTTGAAGAGTGAGTCCTTCTTTGCTTAAAGAGTACATAATTTTCCCCCTTATGGTATGGGGGAATGTACAATTAGCTAATATTGAAAGGACAAGCCATGATACTGATGCAGTTTGTTCACCCAACAGTGAATATTCTTTGCTGGATTTGTTTCCTGCTGTCTTTAGTGAACTGAAACAGTTTACTGCACCATATGAGTATTAGAACTGGTGCACTGCAAGAATTGATTTATAGTCCTTCCTTTAGCCTAGAGCCAGATCAAGAGGAGCTGCCCTTCTGTTTACTTTCGTTACCTTCTCCGACAAAATATTGTTGCCTTTGCATGCTTGCAGCCTTTCTGCATTGCTTTCCCAGCAGATGTCTGGGAATTTAAACTTTCTCACTCAGGAAAAAGTAGTGAGGAAATACTTCGTTATTGCTTCAGAAACAGAACCTATAGTAGGCCTCGTTGAGTGGTGTAGAAAATTATGTTTCAAATAAGGAATGAACGATTTTTACTTGTAACTGTGATAGTGTTGTCTGTAATAGACAGTATGGTCTTCATTTATAAAAAGGCACTTTAAAGTTTGCATTAATTAGTTTTTCAGCATAAGCCTTGGGTATTGTTATAAATACGGAAGTAGTCTGTGTTCCTACTGAAAAATATAGTTCTAGGAAGCCTGTTTCCTGCAGTTCTGTATGACAGATTACTTCCTTCCTTCACAGCCAACTGAAGTATACTTTTTGTTTATTTGTAGGCATTCAACACCTTTATCGATGATATATTTGCTTTTATCATCACTATGCCAACATCTCACAGGCTGGCGTGCTTTAGAGATGATGTGGTGTTCCTGGTCTATCTTTACCAAAGATGGTATGCCTTTCTTTAATACTTGTCAAATTTTTTACAGTGCTGTAGATGGTTGCAGTCTTACTGCTCTAAAGAACTGTAAAATAGTTTGGGATAGACTTTCCAAAGGATTTTTATACCATAGTAACGTATAGTATGGTCTGGATAATGGTAGTTGTGTATGTGCCTAGTGAAGGGAATAATGAGTAGGGTATCCTGAAAATGAGATCTCGATACAAATGGGGAGCAAAAGTGCTTTCTCATAACAGACAGTAATCCTGGACCCTTGAGCATGCTGAGAGTAAACAAGAAACTCCTCTTCTCTCAGCACTCACAGAGTTTTTGTCAGTTACCCCTTCTCCCTTCCCAAAACAGCACTTATCCCTTTCAGCAGATAGTTTTGTATTTGAAAGTTACTAAGAAAATTAACCTGAGACCTGAAGCAAGGTGAAGGAGAGCAATTCTTAAACTTTTGTTCACAAACCCATTTCGGAGTTCTGGGCTTCTCACCCTTGCTGAGGGGCTACGTATCTACATATGCTCAGGATCTGATGCATGCTTCTCAAGTTGCTGTGCAAAGCACTAGTGAAGGATGTTTTCTGATGAGGAAAAAGCCCTGCTCTGCTTTCCTCTTTATCTAGTTTCCAAACACAAGATATCAGATGCTCTTGTAAGTCAAGCATCTGGTGAGTTTCAGATTCTTTAAGTAACTAAAATCAAACAGGGAAGAAGGCTATATGCAGTCATCATTGAAATATTGTAAGTGAAGCTATAGAAAATGTATTCTTGTTCCCAAGAATAAATATTTATACGTGAAGCAAACAAGAATTTTAAGCCAAGTTCACATTATACCAGACTGTATGGATTTGCCCCTCTTAACTAACCATTAATACTAAATGTGGACTCCAGGTCTGGGTCTCTATGATCACACGTAAGTGTAGTAAAATAGGCCCCCTTCCAAGGTATTTTTCTAGAAGTTAACAGCTCAACAACTTCTCAGCCAGTGGCTGGGTGCTGGTTTCAAGTTTGAGAGATATCCTGGACTGCCTGAGAATTACACCAGCCAAGATTTAGAGGAGCTCATGTATCTTTTAAGAGGCCCTGTTATGACACAACTGGTTAAGTCTTAATGTGAAGAAGCTGATGTGTCTGTAGCTAATCTTTGATAGCGTTGGGGGTTTTGCCACAAATGGGGATAGATACTATGATGAGAAAGAAATTCACTTTTAAAATTAAGTGGCACAGAAGTGCTTAATTCCTTCAGGTATCAGGCAGTATTGTAACTACTCATTTGTTTTTTCTGCCAGGCTTTATCCTGTGGATAAGAGCAGAGTGAATGAGTACGGAGAATCTTATGAAGAAAAGCCAAAAAAAAAAGCTCATAGAGAATAACTGAGAATTGAAGAAGATTCTGACCCCTGGACTCTTACTGGCTTCATGTATTATCTGGTCTTAAGGAAGGAAAAACATATTTAATAAGAGTATTTTTAAAGCTTATGACAGAACTACATGGACAATACATCTTCTATATTGCCAAAATCTAGTTTTGATATCCTCCTATTTCAAGATCCTCTTTTATCCTCACAAGGTCCACAGTCTGCCAGATGTTATTAAATAAACTTCCTGCATTTCAACTTCTCTTTGGTGAAAGCCTGAGTGTCCTGACCATTGTAATTAATACCCAAATCTATGTTTTTGAGATAACCCCCTAACGAAAAGTGCAGTGCTTATGCCACTAGGGTATGAAAGAGAAAAAAGTCAGTGTGCTGCAGCAGAATCGAGCATTGTTGCCAGACTGGAGGCTGTCAAACATAAAATGTATAATATTGGATTACATGATAATTACAAATCATGCGAATTCTAGAAATCATTATTAAAGTTGTATGTGAGCATTTACCTTCATAGCTTAAAAAACCCCATTGGAAATACAGGATGAGACAGACAGGGTTGTTAAAATTCAAATTTTGCCACATTCTTAGCCCGCAATATGGTAGAAGGGTTCAGTTGTCTTAAATTGAATGAAGATGTGGAAAAGAAAAACCCAGCCCAACCTGTAAAATATTTCTTTCAATGTGTATCTGAGTTTATATAAATCCTTCTGCATTGTTGACAGACCTTCTGGTTTCCTGGCATAGCAGGTGTTCATATAATGTAAAAATCATTGTTATGTGCTAGGAAAGTCTCTTAATGCATCTCGAATTCTTCATCATGTGGTGAGCCTGTGACCTAATAGCCCAATTCTCTCATGTTTCAAAGGGTCTTTCCCTGCCAAATTCTACTTACAAGATGAAACACACATCATTCTAGTGGAATAACTTAAGTACAATACAGGTTCAACAACCTACCTGGATACAGAAGGAAAAAACAGTCTGGTGAAGAATAAATATCTTCCTTTCACACAATTTAAAATCCATATTCCATGGCACAGTTCATTTAGGAGGTATTTTGATTTGTTTCTTTCCAATTAGTAGCAATAATCAAGTTGAATTATTACAGCAAAATTCAAGCTACACAGCTGTATCTACAAACCATGGTTCTAGATTGTTAAAGGCCAGGGTTTTAGTGAAACAGAGTGCATTTCTTTCAGTAACAAATAAAATGCAATTAAAAAAATCTGAAAGGCAGAATTCTTGTTTCCAGTTCCAGTTTTGCTTTGGTCTGTAAGTTTATAAATTAACCCAAATGATTCTTAAGTTTCTGTATTGAATTGCATGCTGTTTGTGCAAGGCTTTGTAACTCCAATTTGTCACTGATTGAAAATATTAATTGAATAACCTTGCAGAGCACAGATCTGTTCCTATAGTCTGCAACTACTTTATGAAGCCTGTTGTATCCAGTTCTGATACTGAAGAAGTCTGAACATATAAATACTGGGGTCCCCAGAAGATACAGACATGTGCCTAACTTCTTTTGTCACAAACTGCAGTCTTTCTTATACTGAAATCCTCCTTACATGCTACTGGCAATGGAAAGGAGTCTTGAAGTGGATATTTAACTCATGTTTGTGTTAAGGTCTCTTTACACTGTCGATTGTAACTAAGGCGGACTGTTGATTTTAGCATTAAACGTATATAAATAAGTCTATGCAAAACTGGGGTTGCATTTGCTGTATCTTGCACCTGGTTTGGTTGGAAGGACCTCACTCTTGCCTGTTAGGCAAACTAATTTGGGACTCCCATTTCATAATAATAGTTAATTTGTGTATGAAAATTTTTCCTGATATAAATAATGCACATAGCACATTCCCTTTTTCATTTCAAAACAACCAAGTCACTGGTTCTTCTGGAGCAGCTTCTGAAAGTGCAGAATACCATATTCATGCATTTTTGATGCTTCTCATTTTTGTATGTAGCTGTTGAAAAAAATCACTTTTGCACCTTTACATACTGTGAGTTTATAGCTCTTCTGTCTTGCATTTCTGATGACAATGACCTCCGAATACCCTAACAGTACTCATAAAGAATACAAAATTAGAATGTTCTAGGTCTTTAAAATAAGTGAGACTTTCCAGTTCAAGCCATTGTTTTCTGCGTTCCATTTCAAATAAAAGACTTGGCATTTGGGATAGAGAGTTACCTTTTGTTATTGAAAAGGAAGGTTGTGAAAAACTATGTAAGTAGAGAATCTTTGGTGATACTAAATGAAATGGTTTAGTTTTCTAGTTGTGGAAATGACATCAGCTTAAAAATGTGCTTCTGGTGCAGTTAATGTAGAAGAAAAATTTATATACAAAAGTTCATTGAATGTATTGCAACTCATGCTGGATTATCAGTATCTGTGATCTGTTTAAAAGTTCCTCATTTGTAATAGGATTAATTTTGGTAAGCAGCTAGGTGACAACCTCACATTCTCATCTTCATTACACTTGGGATGGCTTTGGAAGTTAAGGTTACAGTGGGCTGGGATGGGGCTGTTTTAGAGTTAACTTGGAAAATGTTCATCTGCTTCTGGAAGATACTCTTGCACAGTATTTACTAGTGCGTAGCAACAGCAAAAGATAACTGTGGTGTCTCCAGAAAGGCAACGAAGCTGGTGAAGGGTCTGGGGCACAAATCTTACGAGGAGCAGATGAGGGAAGTGGGATTGTTTCACCTGGAGAAAAGCAGGCTCAGGGAGACTTACCATTCTTTACAAGTACCTGAAAGGAGGTTGTAGCAAGGTGGGTGTTGGTCTCTTCTCCCAATTGACAAGCGACA
Source organism: Coracopsis vasa (assembly GCA_026283785.1). NCBI lineage: Eukaryota > Metazoa > Chordata > Aves > Psittaciformes > Psittacidae > Coracopsis > Coracopsis vasa. The sequence continues at coordinate 1,853 of JANHGB010032743.1, read as the reverse complement.
GGACAAGGGGAAATGGCCTCAAAATGTGTTTCAAGTGAAACAGGATAATCTATTTGTAATGCTAGTCCTTAGCATACAGCTTACAGCTGTCTCATAAAATACTGAAAGATACTGGGAAGGAACCTCAAGAGGCTCTCCAGTACCAGCACAGCATCTTCCCCCTGTTACAGACTAACTGGGCTTTTCTGATAAACCTGTGTGAAACCCTCTGAGTGAATAAATCTAGCTGTAGGAGCTGAGAAGTAAAGCCAGAACAGAAAGGAGTAAGCAGGGTTTCATCTGGTGAAACCAATAAACCCTTCATCAACTTGCTTGAGAAAGAATCGCTCAGCCTCACCCTCTCTCAGTTGTTACAAGGATCCATTGGAGAAAAAAAAAATGAATATTGAACTAGGAATCGGTGTTGTTTCAAGCTGACTCTTGATTTCATAAACTTGGAGAGTGCTCCAGCATTATCCCCAGGTAAGGATACTCTCTGATCAACACCATCTCTTCACTGCCAGCAGGTTCCCCACCCCTTCAGTACCAGAAGAGCATTGTTTTTTCATGAACCTTTTGCTACTGCAGACTCTGCAATCACATAGTAAAAAAAAAATAACCCAGTGATACGTAAAGTACTAAGTAAATAAAAATTTTAGGGAGCCAACTGTGCACACAGTTTCTGCTTTGTTTCCCATGTAACAAGGTCACAGATGTCATATTTATGCAGACTGAAATCAGGTGTGAATTTGGATGATGAAGGCATCTTCAGCACTAAAGTAGGAGACAAAATCCAAGAGCAATGGGGCAAACTACACCTGGGCTACAAAGAGATTTGTACCGGAGAGAATGAGTTTGTGTGGAGGTCTCAAAATACAGGAGTCTCATCTGCATGAACAGCAACACGTCAACACATAGGAATTAAGCATGAACTGAACCCATGGTGGTGCGGCTTAACCCCAGCCAGCAGCTAAGCTCCACACAGCTGCTCATTCGCTTCCCCTCCTCAGTGGGATGGAAGGAGAATTGGAGGGGTAAAAATGAGAAAGAAACTTATCAGTTGAGATAAAGACAGAAAAACAATTAAAAATAATAATTAAAAAAATAATAATTAAAAAAAATAATTTGAGAACCCCCCCCCAAACAACAGATAAGTAAATAAAACCCAAGAAAGGCAAGTGATGCAAATGAAAACAATTGCTCACCACCAACCCCAAGCAAACAATTGCACACCAGTCCCCAAGCAGTGCCACTCCTTTAAACTTCCCCCCCCCAATATCCCCCTCCAGTTTTATTGCTGAGTATGACACCATATAGTCTGGGATATCCCTTGGGTCAGTTGGGATCAGCTGTCCCAGTTTTCTCCCCTCCCAGTTCCTGGTGCACTCCCAGTCTACTCGCCAGTGGGGCAGTCTGAGCAGCCAAAAAGGCCTAGAGACTGTGTAAGCACTGCTTAGCACCAACAAACAAAGGCATTACTATTGCTCTTACTTCGAGCAGATCTTCCATGGAGTGCTGATCCTAAAGGGGTTCCTTGGAAGTGAATCTTCCTGGTTTCTTCCAGAGGAAATCTACCTTAATAAAGTAGTAATGCTCACTTAAAAACTTCCGTCAACATTTTTCTTGACTCTAGCTCACACTACCCTGAGCATTCTGAAAATACACAGCAAGAATTATCCACTGAAAAGATGCTACGAAGCTGACTAAAAATAAAAGCCTAAATTACAGGCTGGTTTGGAAGGGACCTTAAAGCTCAGCTAGTTCCAACCCCCTGCCATGGGCAGGAACACCTTCCAGTAGACCAGGTTGCTCAAAGCCCCATCCAACCTGGCCTTGAGCACTGCCAGGGATGGGACAGCCACAGCTTCTCTGGG
>JANHGB010032736.1:0-15993 GCA_026283785.1 Coracopsis vasa | reverse complement strand
CCTTCTCTTCTCCAGGCTGAACAGCCCCAACTTTCTCAGCCTATCTTCATACGGGAAGTGCTCCAGTCCCCTGATCACCCTCATGGCCCTCCTCTGGACTTGCTCCAACAGTTCCATGTCCTTCTTATGTTGAGGACACCAGAACTTTGAAAATAAATTATAAACAAAATTGTATTGATCAAGAGGAGTTCCGTGAATTCTGAAAGTGTAAAAGAAGTTGAAAAAGTCAACTCTTGGTCTCCCACATGAGGTTTATTTGGTTCACAAGGTAACTGTGCCAACGATATGTGGACACCTACAGAGACCCAGCATAAGGCTGAGAATAGGTTTGGAAAAAGTCAGAGGTCAGTGAGCTTATTACGAATTTACTTCAACTCTAATGAGAGGCTGTGGTGAATTATGGTTATGCATAATTGGGGGAAGGAAAATAAAAAGTACTAACAAAACATACCGATTTATCAACAATCATAGGGTCAACATCAGCCAAACTTGCCCCAACTTTCACACGTTCTCGCAGGATTCCACTAGCTAAGTCTTCTGCTCTAAAGTTTAAAGGCAGGCACCTGTTCAACAAAAAATCCATCAAATAAATATTGTACTGTTTTGATCATTTTGCTGCAATTGGAAGAACCAGGAGATTAAATGCCTTCCTACCTAAAGATACAACCATCCTGGATTGATAACATAACCAAAATTAATCTTTTTATTGTGGCAATTATTCTTGTACATCTGGAAGTTTCTTAAATAAAAAGTTAGTTTTATGCTTCCATAGAGGTATTTCAATCTGAAGAACTAGGCTGGACAGACTACTTTGATTAAACACAGAAGAAACAACATTGACCAAAAGAACAGGACACTGTCCACTGACAGTGAGGAACTGCTTATGTTCAGTATGGTAAGAAAAGGATTAACAGTAGAAGGAAAACAGATTTTTCAAAATATAGCTAATCAGAGTCCAGAAGAAAGAAATATTTCTGTCAGACCAACCATAACTCACATCCACCTGTACCAGCCTCTTCGTGTGCATGAAGAAGCTTTAAGCCATTACACAGATATTGCATCAGGCCAAATGCACAGATAAAGGGAGGAAGAAAGGTACCAAGAAGATACAGGTTATACTTGGAACTATGTTTAGTTGTACATTGCTGGAATTGCTCAGGATGGAAAAGGGATCAGTGCGGCAGACAGGAAAGATGGAAAAAAGATGAGAAAAAGCGTTTTTTCCCTGTTCCGTTCTCCAACTATTGTATCTCTGGCGGTAAGTAAATTTACTGATATACCTTATAGATCCTCTGCTTTTAGATAACTGGTGAATAAATATAAGGTCAAAACAACATGCATTGAGTATCAATATGTATTGTTAAACAACAGGCAGAGAGAAGAATAAGAGCCAGTACTGGGAGTACAACTGAACTAAATCGGACCAAACACCACCAAGAATAAAAATCTATTTTAACTGACAGAAGTTGTTTGTCTTCTAATCCAACTGAATCAAATAGATATTCTTATCTTTCCATCTTTTTATCACTATTGTTAATTATCTACTCATAAGATTTCAAATCTATTTTAATATATAACCAGGAACCCTCCTAAACTGTGTCTGTAGGCAATTACAGGCAGAATCAAAAAGCAGAACTGATGAACGTTATAAAATAGTTCTACTTCGCTTTCTTACGAGCAATAAAAATCAAACCCTCCTAAAGACCAAGGATGTTTTGATACCTATTTCTTGCTCTGGCCATGCTTTTAGATTTTCTTCTTTCAAAACGTTCTTCATCTGAAGAGGTTGTATCACTGCTGTGAATGGCATGCTTCTTTCTCCTATTGAAGTGGCAAAATAAACATAAACTCAGTCCTTTTTGCAGCAGAATGGAATATTATGATTCTTTTATAAAAAAGAAAATTGAAACAGCAAGTACAGTACAGTTCAAGCTTAGAATGCATGCAAATTTTTATTATGTATCAAAATAATCTCAGCGGGGAATAACATCTGATTTCAACACAAACATTACTAAAACAGTAGATCCCCATAAGATACGTGGTCCATTCCATGTTATCTCAGCAAGTGTGACTTGAGTATTCAGTCAATAAGCTGCTCAAGTTCATCAGGCAGCAACTGTACTTAGGAAAGCTTCCGACCACATCAGGATATCCTTACCCAGTTTGGTGCTTCCGTCTAAGTATTCTTTGAGAAATCTCTGTATTTCCTAAAGCACATGGTCTCTTTTTATGCAGTCATTAATTCTGAACAGCAGAATAGTTTTACAAAATACCTGTACTATAGTTTAACTTCTGTTCTGAACCTAAATAAAGTTATTCAAAGGCTGCATAAACAATCTCTTATTTTACTATGACAGTATTTCAGAAAACTGAGTATTTCAGAAATATTAAAGAATGTACATTACATCTTCTGTACAAAAAGGTGTTCAGTTTGATAAAAGTTTGAAAACAGTCAGCAACTCTTTTCTGTACTTGCAGCACACCTGTTTCCATTCTGTTTATCACAAAGCTTCTACTGGTATAATGAAGTGCTATGAAATTCATTTTTGTGTGCTGATCAGGATCTGAACCCAAGATACAATTCAACACCCACTCACATATGTGAATGTACTGTACAATCACTCGAGAATGTTTTGAAAATCAAAAGCTAACAGAAATGCACTGAGGGAAAGCAAACAACTACATATCAAAAGACTGACACTTACCTGATATGACTTCTTCTTGCAGGAGATCTGTGAATATCAAACAGTGTATTTTCCCTCTTTTTTTGATGAGCTGGCACTAAGTAAGAGAAGTTGCATGTTTGTAACATCAATTACAAAAGAATAATAATCTGAATAAGGAACTAATTTAAATGCAGCACAGAAGTCCTAAATTATTGCTTTACCAATCATGTTATTGGAGGGGAGGAGGAGAGAAATCAAAACTCCTAAGCTTTGTTTCACAGAATGTAATTCATTCAGGGCACTAGCATTTTCACTTTATTTGCAGGACATGAAACCACATACAGAAACCTCTTCACAGCTGGTCATAATGGATGTCTTGAAATTTCTCTTTAACGAATGAAGCAGAGCATTTCTCTATCACAGACTCAATTTCCAAGTTGCCTTAAGATACAGGACACTACATACAACACTTATCTAAACCAAATATGCATAGAATACATTATTTTAAGCAGAAGTATTAAAATGTTCAAAATCAAGAGACACTACACTGAATTCTGTATGGATCCTTAACAGTACGTCCTGTGAGGAACAGCTAAGGACACAGGGTTTGTCTAGTCTGGTTTGTTTAGTTTGGAGAAAGGAGGCTGAGGGTCAACAGCTGCCTAAGGAGAGGAAGTGGAAAGGGAGTTGCGAAGAGAAAGATCTCTTCTTCCTGGGATATGGTGACAAGACATGTGGGAATGGTTCAAAACTGCATCAGGGCAAATTCAGACTTTGCTTTAGGAAATGTTTCTTTGCTGAGAAGGATGTCAGACACTGGAGAAGACTTCCTAGATAGGTGGTCAATGCCCCAATCCTGTCAGTGTTGAAGAGGCATTTGAACAATGACCTTAACAACATTCTTGTAACTTTTAGTCAGCCCTGGGTTGCATGGGTACTCAGGGATGAAGAGGAGTCATCCAACTTCTCCCTTCCCACACCCATGGTATTCTCAGAGGTTAATAAAGCAGGACTCCATGAGCACTGTCTAGCTCCTCACCTATTGGAGGGGCCTGGTATCTTTCAACAGTTTTTCTCTGTCTGAGATTATATGGCCGATCATTTTCTTCTCCCTCAGCTTCTTCTACTTCTATATCTCCATCTTCTTCCTGGGACTCTGTTGGGGCAAAAAATATTTTCAGAACACTTCTACTTGATGCCAGAGCTATCTTCATCCTAAAAATTAACATTGTAATGGTCACTGAGAATTATTCCCCTCGGATTAATTAACACTAATTGGCAAATCACAGGAAATCTGAAGATAAATCGACAGCAAATTGTCAAACTTCCTTCTAGTTTCCCACAAAAAGTTCTGGAAAAACAACAGAAAAAAGTAAGTGCAGTCAAATTAGTTTTAGTTATGAAGTACTTTGAGTATCACTTTTACTACTTTTTCTTTAGCAATTATCCTTCAAATTAAGAATAATGTCTTTTGTCTCTTTTCCCATAGGAGCCTCAGAAAATCTACTATTTGACACAGCATGAAAATAAGTACAACTTTATTATGCACAATACTACTTTTGCACCAAGCAAATAATACACCGTATAAAGGCACCACCTAGGTTCATCTATTACCAGGACCAGACTTTCCATCCATGGATCTCAGAATTAAGACTGCATTCTTATTAACTGCAACAACCCTTACCTCTTCCAGCAGTTTCACTTCAAAATCAAGATACACTATGCTGAACCCTGTATGGATCCCTGCAGTTTGAGTCTGATTTCTTACGGAAGCCAAGTAGGCAGTTGACCATGCCATCAAAGTTAGCCATAATCCCTTCTTTCTCAATACTTTTGGAACTCACTAGCCAGTTTAATCCAAAATTTTAAAGGAAAGTAGAATTTCAAATGCAGCTGTATGCCTACAAGCCTTCTAAAATTCAGTGGATGGACAGAAAACAGAGACTTTAATTACTACATTCCCCAAATGAAGGATGCAGAACTATTACACATTCCTTCTGGTAATGGTCATTCAGCATATGAGAAATAGCTAGCCAGTTAGAACAAGCGTAGTTGTAAGACTACATGCATCGCATCCTGGCTTCCACCAGAGGATTGCTACAGGGATTATAAGGAAAGTTCCAATTACTTACTGTTATGAAAAAGAGTATGGAAACATAGTATATAAAAATGTAGAAAACAGGCTTTCTTCTGCTACTTTAAGATAAATTTGCTTTTGTTTAAAGAAAACTATCTAGAGATCTCCAAAACTTCTTGTACTTACTGCAAAGAAGTACACACTGAAGTGTACTTATTAATTGTTCTATTTAGTAACTCCAAATCCATATCCAAAACCGAATTACTTTCTGTGGTGTAATACAGTGCTATCTTCCATTGAGAAGAGCTTTGGGTTTTAAGTACAAAGCAATAATAAGTAATTATAGTAAGTAATTCTAAGGGGTTTCAGACAAACCCTTAGAATTCTTTACAACCCATACCTTCTTCTTCCCCTTCTGTGGACACTTCATGGTGGTTCTGAATCCCATAGCTATTTCTCCTCAGTGATTTCCTCCTTCTTTTCACTCGAGAATACATATCCATGTTTTCCTGGAATAAAATTCACATACACTCCCATCAGTACTGTCCCATGTCACTCATAATGTTAGTCTGCAGTTAGTAAGTAACACTCTACGGAATCTCTACCCCATAAGTGTTTTTCCAACACAGCCCTCCACAGGTAGAGTACAAAAGCAGTCTCATTTCCTAAGTGGTAAAATAACTTTCTCAGTATCTAAGTCCATCTAATACATAGTTAACATCAGTATCAAGCTGTTTGAGGTAACAAAGCACGTGTAAGTCCCTGGTCTTGTTTTCAGACTACGAGAGCGTGCTTCAAACCAAAGGGGAACCACCACAGTACATCATGAGAGCACGGCAGTCAATTCAGCAATAAATACACTATTACTACTGTTCTGAATTTATCAAGTTTTTAATGTTATCCACTGAAGAGGATCTGCAACCTTTTGAGGGAGCTACAGACAAATGAACAGAGACTGCAAAAACAAATGCACTTCCCCTTGATATTACTTTTATCCAAGATCTGAGACACTCTGCACTTACAAATTCTGTATCTGTCCACATTCGTAGCCGTTCTACTTCCCCAGACCGCCTATTTCTCCTGATGTTAATATTATCCATTTCCTGTAGGACAGCTTCAGCAGTACTAAAATATATGCAACAGTTAACACAAAAAATTTAGTCTTAAAATAGCAGACACACACAACTTTTTACATAACATCCATCAACTTAACATACAAACCTTGGCTATTCCAAGGTCTACAAGTCAACTAAAAAACCAAATTAAAATCTGAAAATTTTAGGATATCTACTTGAATTTATCAACTAATGACAAAACCAACCATAATAAAGAAAACTGAAAGACTAACCTACAGAATATAAGGTAAGCCACATGCAAAAGAAGAAATGCTGATGCTATTAAAATTCAAGGTTCAAATCAGACGGTAGCCTCTTAAACATTTTTTAAAAAATTTTTGCTCAGTGTAAATTGTAGCATATAAATTTGTAACTGCCTAGATGTTAGATTAGGTGTCAAATAAGATTATGTTTCTAGAATAAGAAAGTAAAGCTTTTAACCTACATAATTACGATATTGGGAAAGCAATTAATGCCTCCACCCCATAAGCTTTACAGAGTCTTACCCTGGCCTCAGGAAGTCACTAACACATAAAGGTTTGGGGTTTTTTTAAATGTTAACTCAGTAACACCTAGAATTTCATCATTCAGCATTTGACCTCACTACCACTTCTCTTCTACTATTTAATTACTCTAAATTTTCATTATCTGAAGTATTTGTAAACAGCTGCCAAAACAATGGAGGTGTATAAATAATAACCTTGGCCAAGATGCTTCACTGCTAAAGAAGAAAACTAGAGAGTATTACCCAGGCCAAGTCAATTATTTGGCCACCTGTCCTGAACACCAAGTTACTGCTTTCCACAGATATTATGGCAGATTTCCACTGGAATTCTACTATAATTGTATAATAATTTTAAGACGGCAGAAACTTTCACTTCCTTTCTTTCAAGCTGTTTAAAAGGAAATCTGAAGGGTGAAGCCTGCCAAGAAAGAAGTCTGTGAAGTTCTGGTTACAGAAGTCAGTAAAGTCAAGATTTCATTATGGAGTGCCACTCTCAATTTTAAACAATTCTTCTAAAATATCTGTCATGTGACATAACCACTTCAAGTAAAATGATGCGGCAGCTCGCTATCAAAGCAAATAGGGTTGGAGGGACCCGGAAAAGTCCACCTGCTCTGCCAGGCAAGAACAAACTACACAATACCTAAATAATTCCTGACAGACAATTGTCTAACCTGTTCTTAAAATTCTCCAATGATTACAGGACACACTGTTATCAGTGTGAACAGTACAAGTTCATATACAGACTTCAGTACCATGATCATATCAAATTACAAACTTCATGGTAGACTTTTTCTTATTGTTGATGGGGAGAGGAAGATTCAACTGCAACTAGAAAGAATAAATGTAACTCAATATAAATTTGTAAACTGATACCAAGTACTTACTGAGTAAATTGAAAAAGAAAATTAAATTAATAAAGGTTCAACAGAATGCATTTAACAATAAAGATCATACTTGGCAAGTAAATGTTTGTTTAAATCATTTTCCAAGAGAAAGCAGTCTCTCAAAGATGTGATCATTAAAATCCATTTTACAGGTGGGAAAACAGTGACATATTAAGTGACCTGCCCAGGGCCACAGAGAAATAGTATTTCAAGAAGAGTATTTCTGGCTCCCATTCCTATGCTCAGACCAGACCATGCCTCCCACTCTGACCTACTTTGTCTGCACAGTAAATGTCAAAAAGTGATACCCACCCTGTGTGAATTACTAACAAATGGTAAAAACAAAAACAAAAACAAGCTACAAACTTTTGGTATTTTATGATCAAAATCATACAAGCAGAATCTAGAATCCTTCCAAGCACTGCTGCTGATCACCAATTTACATCACATTTAGGGTATCACTACATAAACAGGTTACTAAGAAACAAACTACAGTGTGGATTTACAGCATGTCAGCCACTCTGCAATAACTGCCAACATACACAGTTTTATCCAGGTGTAAACACAGAGTAGCTTACTCCGCAATGGAAGTCTGGTAAATTGCTTTGCATTTAGAGCATGGATAATACAGGCAGTTACAGCACAGGACCCAGCCTGCAACTCAAACCATAATCTAGCTTACCTCAACGCTAATACATTCCCACAGTAAAACACATAGATGGCACTGGAAGACAAGGTTTTCTAACTTTTAAAACAATCATTAAGATGCTTTGTGAATACAACTGAAGTATCCCCACATACCTGTTTACTAGCTGATCAAACAATAAACTCTGATTCAAAGTTTCAAATCTGTTTTTCCTGGACCGACAACTTTTTCTGACTTCTATATCTCCGTTTATGCAAGCATGGTCCCCATCTCCCTTTTTTTCCCCTCGAAGGGGGTGGCTTTTGAGAGCTAAGAGAAATTTGTATTACTACTTCAAAATGCAGGAAACAACATTTTCACAAATAAGAATTAATAAGAGAATACTTTGCAAGGACAATAAAACAAAAGTTATGGAGCACAGTATAAGCACCCTTATATTCACTAAAGAAATATATTTTTTAAATTCCTATCAAAGTTTTTTTACAAGCTATTTCTTCAGACTCAAGCTTGTTTCCTTATATAATAATCTCATTTTATTACGAAAATTTGGCATTCAAATATCCATTCAATATTTTTAAGTTAAAATCAACACTAAAATGCACACTTGGCCTCAGTTTCAATTCTTAGTCTTTCAAGTACAGTATCAAAAGGTCAGATACAACATATTGATTTCACAAGAAAATCTATACCAGCTACTCTGTACAGTGCCATACAAAAAGAGATCTCACTCCTGATTGTTCCTTAGGCACAACAATAAATAATAAAAATACCAAATATGCTTATGGGTTAACATACAGAGTCAACACAGAACTAAACAAGACAAAATTGATGAAAAAGGGACACGAAAGACAAAGTGGTTTCAGCTGAGATATGCAATGAGGTGGCAAGTTTGTAAGGTACAAGCATATAGGAAAATTGTTTAAGGTAGCAGGAGCTGCAGACAAGGCAGGTTTCTCTAAAGCAATAGCAGGGTTATGTAAAGAACCACAGAAGGCCAAATTTTAAATGAGCAAAGAGAATAAGTAAATTAGAGACCAGCTAGGAGAAGATGGCCAAAACTAGTTCATAACAGTAAATTTGGGAATTAAAGAAAACATCAAGATTGCGGCCAAGAGGTCTGAATTGAGAAGAGAAATGGAATTTCATCTAAGAATGTTCCCCATGTCCACAGAGAGCATCCAAGATGTTGACAGAAGAAAACTGAGCCAAACCAGAAACTTTTCTGGTCAAAATGATCAGAGTAATCAGTAAAGTTATCAAAAATATATGCAACTTAAAATCATTGACATAAAATTGTTAAATGTAAAAATAGACAGAAGAGGTCCACTGTAATACACTTACATAAGCTACGTCCATTTGGTAGTGTAGCACCAGGCTGAGAAGTTAACCTAGGAAACAATTGTATTAGACACACAAATAATGTTAACACTCCTTTGCCAAGCAAAAGTTATACTGTGAAAATAAACTTTAAACATAGAATGTTACATGATATACAACGACTTCAAAATCTTTGTGACGCACAGCCTCTGAAGAGTCTGCTTCATGCACAACATTGGCATGAGGACAAAACTGCCAAATACCAATTATATGAATCCCCCCAATTATCTAAACATCTCTTTTATTAATCCCTCCAGTGTTCCCTCATGCCATGTCCTACTATTAACTCTCCCCTTAAGTTTCAGAACAGAAACCTAATATAGCTCTTCAAAGGCAATTATAATTTAAACACTTTGGATAAACCAGTAGAAGCAACAAAACTTTGGGGAAAAGGCTCTGCAATTCAAGATCACTATTAGACCCAGAGCTTTGGATGCAAAGACATGTCACAGTGGGTTCTACATGAGTAACAATATGAGCTTCAGTATGCTGGCCAAATTTTCATTTGACATAGTGATCTAAATTCTCCCAGCCACATTAAGTATTTTTTTAATTCTTAGAATTTTTAACAGGTACAAGTCTACACTTAAAAGAAATAGAAGGTGCATGAGTTTCAATATATTCACAGATGACCATGGCACATAATATGCTATATTTAATTTATTCTGTGTTAAAAAGAAAAAACAAGAAAGAGATCTATTTAAAGATTTACATAGTTTAATGATGTCCATAGTTTAAGCAGATGTCCAGTAGAGAATCACAGTCATTCTTACATACAAAGCATTGCAAGAATGATTTTGATTTGTACATAACTATGAAATACATAGCTACAAAAGAACCAGTATTAACTGAAAGGTCATGGCCCAGGAACATACTGTCTCATAATCACTTGTAATCATGTGAAGAACCTTTTGAACACTAGAATGTTTTGCAAAATACTATTAATCAGAGTTATAAAATGCAACAAATTGCTTCTCTTTCAAGTCATAAAAATGTGGTAAGATTGAGGCTGTATTTACTAAAATACAGTAATTTACTTGAGTCCTTATAACCAAAGAGAGGCTGAAAACAACAATGGAAAGAAACTTGACCCTTATCCATTCCATAGATGGAATACTGATTTCCTAATTAAAATATGTCTTCTTATAGCTTGAGTACATAAAAATACCAATTAAGTCACTAAATTTGGATGTATGAAGAAACTAGAATTCAGACTGCACCTCAAAATTACTTTCCATTTTTGCACAAATACGCATAGAAAGAAAACACAAAGACGAGAGGACTGATGTAACCCACATTCCAGAGTCTTTTTCCACTAAAAGAAAATTGTATGAAAATAACACACTTCAAAAGTACACTCAAAAGCATGAGCTGCAGCTCAGTGCAGAAATAGCGTAAGCAGGTTAACAATACAGGAAAAATGGGTAAGACTTCATTTTTCTCTTGGCTCCAAGCTACCTGGACTGTCCAGTTGAGATGCTCCATTCCTCTCGCTGCCCAGTACTGCGTGATTTTGATTTGTCTTTGCACACAGGATCAGCATGTTTTGAGGTACGTTTGGCGGGAGGAGATACGTGGCTATCACTCAAGCTAGCATCACTACCTTCATCTTTCTGAAAAGTAAAAAACATCAGACCATACTTAATTGCCTCATTTTTATGTAACCAAACAGAAGAGGAGGAAACTTCAGCTTAGTAAAAGGGAAGTCTCTATCACCAGCTTGTATGAGATACTAAAAATGTTAATTCTGAAAACATTACCAGAATATTGAATTTTAAATATTAAACTGTTCTATAATATTTCACATGTATTTATGAACAAGCATTTGGTTTCTCTAACCCACTGTATTTTGCATATCATACATGACACTCCTACAGTTACCCTACTTGAAAAAGAACTAATAGTGCAGTAAAGAGAAAAAGGCCTTAGGAAAATTAATATACGTAGAAACACAGCATGAATTTATTCTACTGACATTATCTCTGTCATTAAAATGCTTAAACAGTCACAGTATGCTCTTCCTTCTTGTAAGAGTTTTGCAAGACCTTGTTATCTTCTTCAGATTGTAAAACACACAGCTAGGACTAACTGAAAGTGGACTTCATACTTTCATGGCACTTTTTGTCTAATACGTTCATTAACAGCATTATACATACCAACATTAGTCTTAACACCAGTAAGAATCACCTACACACTATCAGAAGGCCTTTCTGTCATGCTTATCAAAGGTAACATATACAGAAATTCAAAGACTGTAGCAAGGGATTACTTCAGAGCTGTACATCAGAAAGGGTCAGGCAGCAAATTTTGGAGGATCTGATTCTGTTAAGGAGAACTACAAAAAAAATTAAAAAAAAAATCAAGATTCTATAAATTTTATATTCATATATAATTTATAATTGTAGCTTATGGAAACAGTCTTCATTGAAAAATCTAAATATCCTCCCTTGCAACAGCAGAGTAACCAATTTCCAAATACGAAGGTCCAGGAATTCTCAGTAAGCACTAAGGAACAGAAGATAATTTTACTTATATGAAAGGAGATAATCACAGAAGGCCCATTTGTTCATCAGGCTTATTAACAACAATAATTTGACTTGTACTCCAGATAATTAAACATCATCATGTCTCACGCACTCAAGAAAAAAAGAAAAAAAAGTCTTGTTCTGAAGAGAAAAAGACAGACTATCACAGCACAGTATTTAAAAAGTGGCAAAGCCTAAAGAATTCCAAATGTACAGGTGCAGCTCAACAAGACAGCTCAGCATCACTGAGCCCTGTGACTGGTCCGTGCACTCCCTTACCTGGCTGCACCACTCCAACCTTCTTTGATCTTCTTCTGATGTTTCTCTGACCCACCCATAAACCAGATCCATCCACTAAAGCTTCAAAAGTTCACTTTCCTTTGGTTATATTAGCTTCATATCCAGTTAGCAGGAAGTTAGTGAGTGAGTTGGTGAGGTGAGTAATTTCACTGAGGAATCAGACGAGTAAAAGGACAGTGCAAAAAAAAAACAACCATGAGGTGAGGACACGACCACTGCCTACAGGAAGAGTAAGTTGTGAGTGAAACAGGCTGCCTGCATCATGCCTTAACATTTTGCTCTCCAATTCATATTATTAACAAATATTAACTAATATTAAATACTCATAATACTAATAAATTAATACTGTATTCCTTATGATATAATCTTTATTTACTGAATATGCTACATGTGGGTTTTATTTATACTATGAATACTTGTAAATACTATTTATAGTATTTAAAAAGAGCCACTAAATACTAAAAACTAGTCTTAAATTCTAACCAGCCCATGTTCATATCTCATTTTAAACATAGTTTTAACTTTGATAATTTTTAGCCTCTCAAGGTAAAGTCAGGGAAAGAAAGAGGCCTATGTTAAGATTCAATCTTAAGACTCATTTAAGCCTAGTAAAACAAAACAAAACCCACACTTTTTTCTTCCTCATTATTTCACTTCTTTAGGAAGTGCACCAATGTAATTCAATACTTATACCAGATGATCATAATTAAAACTTTAAATTAGATTAAGCAGAATTCAGGATCTAAAACTAAGGCTTAGTCAAAGTGATAGCACAGGTAACTACCACCATTCCTAAATACAAAACACTTGCACCTTGCATAGCAATGTAAAATACATGGGCAGACACCCAGGTATTTCCATAACTCTGCAACTCCAAAATATCAACTTTTCACAAAATTTTAATAGTGGACATATTCACTTCTGAGTTCTGTAAGCATCTGTGTATGCACTTTTTTGCTTTAATCAGCCACAAGTTTATTTGCAGGCTTAGAAAAATACATCATTGCTAACTCAATTTTAGTAACTGCTTTCTGAAACTACAAGAGCTGTCCTGTGCAGTACAGAAGCAGAGTTTCAAGGTAAGCCA
Source organism: Coracopsis vasa (assembly GCA_026283785.1). NCBI lineage: Eukaryota > Metazoa > Chordata > Aves > Psittaciformes > Psittacidae > Coracopsis > Coracopsis vasa. The sequence continues at coordinate 2,808 of JANHGB010032736.1, read as the reverse complement.
CAGAACCAGTTTTAAACCGGCTAGGCAAGACAGAGAAAATTAAACTAAAAAAGAGGAACAACCATATAATGAAGCTTTACGAGTGCTAACATTAAAGCAACTTTGCAATAATGCACAGGTTCCTATACCTCTTCTACCTCTTCTCATGCAAAAATCCTAACTCCTCTCAGGTCTTCTGCGACCACCCTTCTCTGCATTTCATCCAGCTACTTGCCTGCGGTCCCAAGTCTCAACATTATCTAGTATTCCTCATTTGTCCTATGTATTTATTGGTCAAAGGCAACATGGTAATGTAGTTACTCTGGAGCTACGTGCATGAGCTACGTGCATGTCAAGTGGCCAGCTGGCAAGTAAACCAAAATATCAGCAATAAGCCTGGAGACAAAATCCACTACATCAGGTATCCCTCTGCTACCGAGTTACCCATATTCACAAAATTTATAAATGCTGAGTATCTTTGAGATCTCTAATTCAGTCAAATGAACAGATACTGGCCAATAGCTTCAAAAACTGGAAGGGCAGGCTAACCATCAAAGTGATCACATCAGTGCCATTGCCTAAAGAGCTAGACTAGTAATGAAGGCGTTTACTTAACAGACGTGATGATTCCTGGTTATTCTTTGTGTAGGACACTACTTTCAGTTGGACCTCATTTGTCTGCATATTAACTGTACAGAGTAACTTAGAAGGTACAAAGCAAGTCTAAATTTTAAAACAGTCAAGGCCAAACATTAAGTTAAGTTAGGATGCCTGCTGTAGAAGATGCTCTAACATGCAAAATGTTTTACCATGAAGCAGTGACAAAGCTACTACAATGAGAAATCACTGCAATTTTAGGCATATCTAATAAGAACCCAAGCTCCATTTTCCAGATAACAATCTTAAAAAATTGAGCTCTAAGGAAACAAATCACACCTAGACTGCCATCCAGAACATTCACCTACCAACAGTAAAATATGGAGATGGAGCTTTCACTACACGCAAGAGATTAGCCAAATTGGGATATGCTACAACAAGAAAAAAAAATTAATTTCAATTTGAGAAGCCTTTTCAGAGAGCAGTCTATCCACTGCTTCCTCCCATTTATAGCAAAAGAGGTCTAATGATTCCACTGCACTCAGCTTGCTCCCTCAGGTAACTGGGTCTCAAACCATTTATACCTTTCATGATTAAAAATAGTACTTCAGTTTCAACCCAGAAGCTTATTACTTAACAGTACACACATCATGAAAATGTTCTGGGACTAGAAAGAGAAATGTATGATACAAGCTCCAAACTTAAAAATTAAGAAATTAATAATGCAACTGCAGAAGTAGGAATCAATGCACTGAACTCCAAGCTCCTAATGAAACACTGGCACTGAAGCAAACGCACTCACATGCTGAGAGAATGCAGAGAATATGAATTAATAAAATCTTAATCATGTCATAAATTGCCTGAAAGCATACCAAAGCCACAAACAAAAAGCAAGCATGGAAGAATCAAAAAATGAGTTTACATAGTGTCGGGTAGGACAAAGAGGTAAAACAATATTTAGTGCAACGGTACTGATCTAACAGAAATGAGACCTGCCAAACTCGAACTGTGATCCAGAACAACCAGAACCCAGCACAGCTTCTTACAGAAAGCACATTACTAACAGTTACAGTTATAGTAAGTAAATAACTGGAGTTAACAGGATACAATCCATGGTCCGGACTGGCAAGACAGTCTTCATTATTTTTGGATTCAAGAGTAAAATAGAATGTGTTAGCTGCACTTTCACTGTTGAGCTAAGATTCAAGAGCACGAGTCTTGCAAAGGTAGTGGGCAAACACTGGAAACACATCTTCACTGAAAAGAGTTGACTGCTGATAGTACTATAACTAGAAATAAAATCTAAAACGAGCAAGTAAATAAAGCAATAAAATAAATATAGCTGTATAGTTACCTATTTTCTCTACTTTGTATGAAAAGGAGAAAGATGGAAAACATGTTTGTAACACACACATTCACGAACAAGCTATAAAAACACTGCTATACAATACTACCTGTGGTCTCTTCCATTTCCAACCCTGAATTTCAAAATAATAATTTGATACTAAAAGAGCTTAATTTATAAGACAGGCAAGTCCTTAAGTTTTGAAAGAACACAAACTAGAAATAAATTAATAAAACTAACAACTTCTCAATCTATCCTTTTAGGAAAAAAGTGACACCATCAATACAGCCTTTCAGTGTGACTGAAGGACACACATACAAAGGGCGGCCCCACTGACAAGGGCTTGCCTTCAGGTATATTACAGGGCTCATCTAGCTAAAGCATGATAGCTGATTAAAGTTAAAATACAAAGATTACTTCTGGCATAGTTTGTTTCTTCTGGTTTTAAGTTGAACCTCCTGGCCAAGAGAATATCCAAAGAACTCGCTACACTGCTGGTCTCAACACTCCAAGATCTACAGACCAGCAGTCTTGGTAACACAAGATGAGTATGAACCACTTCTATCCCCGTCATCAACAAGTACATAGAGGCAAGTTCATCGAGTTTTTGAGTAAGGGCTGACATTCAAACCACAACCACACCTTGCAATTTCTGAAAAAGACTCCATCTGGTTTGCCACAGGTTCAGCTGTACTAAAACACAGGCATGCAGACATGAATATTTGACTTTTCCACCATGGTCAAACTTGCTCTCCTTGTCATCCACTTTGTGGATCACACCCTTCTCCTAAGCCTCTGACACACCCAGAAAGTTAGCATGATTGCTCATGCAACTTCACAAGTCAGACATGAGAGTTTCCCATCTAATGTCTTAAACCTTTCAGTAT
>JANHGB010032734.1:0-12450 GCA_026283785.1 Coracopsis vasa | reverse complement strand
TCCCTGCCCATGGCAGGGGGTTTGGAACTGGATGATCTTAAGGTCCTTTCCAACCCTAACTATTCTATGATTCTATATATACATATGTACATACATACATAGATGTTGAAGAGGTGTGTGTGCAATCCCTGTGCACTCTGCCAGGGTGCCACCAGTGAGACATGACCAAGGCCAGGCAGCCACCACACTGGTACCATCGGGCTGGGGACAGGACCTGGATCCGACACCCCACCGTGTCACCCTGCTCAGAGGGATGCGCTCAGCAAAGCACAGACAGAGATGGCACTGCCTCAGCAAAGAGAGGGGACATTTCCAGCAGAGAGAAATGGTGAAGCAGTGGGCATCACAGACAAATAGTAATGCATATTTCTGTATTTATGCATATAACATCATAAATCCAGGTTATTACTTTTTTACTGCTTACAACAGGGCACACAACAGCTCTCCCAGTAGCGATCAGCGCTGACACCATCCTTTCGTTATAGCAAGAAAAAGGTGATTATGGTCAGCTTGGAGAAAAAGGGAGTTAAACAATGTAAATTCAAACATAGGCTAAGGTGCGGTGTATGATGGAGAGCCATGCCCTCATTGGCGCTTGCAGGAACATAGCCTAGGCATCCAGCCTGGCACATCCTCCCTTAGGGAACAGCCAGCCGCAGCAAGACACCTGGCTCATAAGGGGTAACTGTGTAAAAGACAACATAAAAAAGCAGGATAAGTAATATTGTCACAAATAATGAGTATTTTGTTTGTTTGGAGTTGTCAGTGCCTGGAAACTACACCCAAGATGGAGACACCATTTAAAACGCTGTAGAAACATAGTTGAACTCAGGTCATTAAGGTGTTACTGGCTTGACAAGCCAAAAGTGGCCAATACACAGAAGAGAGTCTTAAACCCAAATTCCTCATCTTTAGGGGTGACTCCTACTAACGACTTATAGTCTCCAAAAAGGGAAAGGAGTGAGGAAGGGCAGATGACAGGAAAACGTCAGCTGATGAGCAATTAGCACTGGTGGCAACAAGGATAACGTAGATGGATGAGATGCAAAAAGGATGAGAGCAGAGAAAGGAAAGAGACAGAAGGGCCCCATGTTTACACCCCAAAGGTGGGGAAGCACTAGGAGGTGGGTCAGAGGAACAGAGCCAGAACAGATTTGGAAGATGACTTGACTACTGGAAGTTGTCAAAGGGTGAAAGCCCATCAGATGTGGAAACACAGCTGAAAACCAGAGCTCCACGGTGTGGAGAAAGGCGAGGATAAAGAAGGAAGCCAGAAAAGTGGTGTCCTCAGCAGTGCATCAGATCAAATGAGAGATAAGGTGATGTCTGAAGAGAGAGGTCAGGTGCAAGAGGTGGTTTTATAGCAAAAGAGAAACCGTTATGTGTTCAAACTGCTCAAGAAAGAGAATAGGAGGGATGAGAACAAGAGGGGTCTGGGGCAAGGGGTTAGAAAATCACTGCTGCAGCAGCTTAAAAGAGAAGAATGGAGGAAGAAAAAGAGGGCCAGTAATAGGAAAGAAGGAGGAAGGAACAAGATTTGGAGAGAGAAGAGCACAATTTTGGAGACCCAGGAACCTTTCAACAGCCAGACAGGACCTCTGGCCTAAGAGTCAGACATTAACACAGTTCTGAAGGTTTGGCAATGATAAAAAAAGTAGTGAACTTACAATGTGGATTTTTCCTGAGGTTTTCAGCGATGTGAGAGGACAAGCACAGGAAAGATGCAAGGAGGGAGCCGGAGTTTGTGGTGCCGAGACAAACTCCAAGGAGAAAGAGTCAGAAGAAGTTTCAGAACCCATGTCAGAGTATTGCAAACTGGAGGTCACAGGAGCACTAAAAAAGACAGGAAAGGATCAACTGTGCTATGCCAGAGAGGTACTACAGTGGGAGAGAGAGAGCTGGGGGCATTGGGAAATCACAGAGGGAGCAGGAATTGCTTAAAGATCAGCAAAGGACCATGCTGGTGAGCACAGGCACTGACACACTGCAGCAGCCAAATGTGCAGGCGGGGGGACCCCTGCCAAAGCATTGGGCAAATTGATTAAAGCCTATTGAAAGCTTTAAAGAGGATCCAAGAGATGTGTGACAGGCTGACAGGGAAAAGCACAAACACAATAGAAAGGTAAGAATAAGCTCAAAAGCGTGTATAAGAAAAAAGCGGACATGTACATGCATGCATAATAGGATAAAAGAATAAAAGGCAGTGGTAAAGAAATACAATAAAATGTAATGATTTTCAGCACCCATTAGGGGTCCTAGAAAAGCCAACCAATATGTAGCCTAATTTGTAGAGAATCTACTAACTCCTCTCAGACAGTCATCCTTCATCTCTGATTAGCAAAGCTATTGAAGAAATATATCGGGTTCAGTAAGTACATCTCCTCATGCTGTGCCTTGTGACACCAGCCATTAGGGGATACGATGAGCTTCTCAAACCACACAGATCCTCCTGTGAAATGGAAAACACTTTTCCACTTACATAGTGAGCGCCCACTGCAGATGGGAGCTGGACCAGCTAATGCACCTGTAATGCACCCGGCATGAAGCAGCAAAACATCCCAGGCTCCCCCATCCTCCTGCAATTATCAGTGACTTGCTATTTCACAACTTACTTTCCTTTCCTGGGCCAAGACACAAATGCTGCAGGCAGTCTATGGAGAGTGAAACCAGACCTGGTTTTGTTGAGCAGCATTGACAAACCCTTGTCTGTGGCCTGTAACTATAGCATTGAGTGCTTGAGTGGTTGCAGTGCAGCCTGGCAGCAGGGGCAGAAGGGCTGGCTCCACTTGGGTTGTAATTCATACAATGCAAATTCTAGCCAGGAAAATAGGATCATAGAATCCCAGACTGGTTTGGGTTGGAAGGGACCTTAAAGCTCATCCAGTTCCAATCCCCTGTCACAGGCAGGGGCACCTTTCACTAGACCAGGTTGCTCCAAGCCCCGTCCAACCTGGCCTTGAACACTGCCAGCAATGGGGCAGCCACAGCTTCTCTGGGCAGCCTCCCTCACAGCAAGTAATTGTTTCCTTATGTCTAATCTAATCTCCCCTCTGTCAGTTTAAATCCATTCCCCCTTGTTCTGTCACTACAGGCCCTCATAAAAAGCCCCTCTCTAGATTTCTTGTCAGCCCCTTTAGGCACTGGAAGGCTGCTCTAAGGTCTCCCCAGAGCCTTCTCTTGTCCAGGCTGAACAAGCCCAGCTCTCTCAGTCTGTCAAAATGTAGCTGATAGATTAGTCTGTTCAGTAAAACTAAGTAGAACTCAGTTCAATATTGCTCAAATTAAACACATTCAGCATCCCCACTATTTGCTCGGCTTTAACGTACAGCCACAGGCAGCACAGGTTTGCTCCTTTGACCAGTTTCTGTGTCAGCATACCTCCCTATTCTGCCCTAGTTTCAGCAATAAGTTAATGCTCTCATCAGTTCAGTCTGCCACACTAAATTATTACACACCGTGTGTAACATCTCCTGCAGTTTCAGTAGGGAACAAGTAAGTTTTACAAGAGGAGGATCCAGGAGGAAGGCTGCTTCCTCAGGACTTCGTCCTGTAGTTAAGCTGCTTGGTGGATGGTTGAAGGGTTGAGGCTGTAGGAAAGTCACTCTGTTCTCAACCTGGCTTCTGCAAAACTTGCCAGGAAAAGATATTTTTGAGACTTTTATACATGGGTCAGTTTGTAGATATCAACCCCCAAACCAATATAAACGTATGTAAACATACCACCAAAAGCCTTAGAAACCTGGTGGAAAATACAGCTCAGTCTCTAAATGCTAAATATTACACTCAGAAACACCTGGCAAAGTTTGCAAACCCAAACAAAAGCCAAACCCACAGCACACGCGTTCCCAAATACTCCCCTACTCCTTTGGTATAAGTGTCTTTAATAAACACATGGCTCAGATATGGTTAATGAAGGATTTCCAAGGTTTTTCCATGCGCTATCACAAAGACCCTCTCTGCTTCCCCCCTCACTTGGAGCTGGGAAACAGTTCCAGCTGTGGTAGAAATGATCCTTGGGCTCAGAGGTGGGATCTCTGGCACTGCTGTAAGTCTCCAGCCTGCTGGCAAGCAGACAAGCGGGGCTGTACCTGACCGATGCCTGACCACCACCTTCTGCGCTTCCTTCTTGCTCCTAATTGACCTCTTGCAATGGACCTGCTCATTCAGAAACACCTTCAGGTACATACCATTGTTTCCTGGGGTTGCAAACAGGTCCCAGGCCCAGGAGATGACAGGCTGGACCTTACTAATAACAAGTCTTTCTTTCAGTCCCTTCTGAGGCACGCTTCCCTGTGACGATGCCCAGTTGCCATTCCTTGTGTTTATATGTAAACAGCCTGGAAGGGCAGGAATTAGCAACTTAACCAATGGTTACATATCACCTGCTATAATGCTCTTTTCCTATCGCAGTCTGAAATATGTTTTCCAGAAGGAGACATCAACCAGGATCTCTACCTGAGTGTTCTGAGGCACTCTTCTAGTTGGCAGACAATGGAGGGGACAGATGGACAGGCATCCCTCCCTGCTTGCCATCAGGCTGGAGCTTGTCACCAGTATTTGCTAATTTGATGCAGAAAGCTCAGTGCTTGCTGCTAAAGAGATTAAAAGGGTCAATATTTGGGAGAAGGTATTATCTTGTCACAGATGGATCCTTCTCTCTGCTTCTGGAGAATCCTTTGGAGAAAACACTTGGCCACCGTTGTCCTCCTTCTTCGGGGCTTTTCATACCCGATGTGCCATGCAAGTCAGATCATTTCTGCTGTCCCCACCAAGATGTGTTGTGAACTCCTCTACCTCAGCCAGGGGAATCTTCCACCTCCTATGGATGCTCTGATTTTCCAATCTGTCAAAATCATGAGGAGTAAACAGCCCATTCCCAGCAGCACCCTTTTAATCCATACACACAGCTTGCTTTCCTGAGCTCAGCCCCAAGCAAAGTGTCAGGTCTATATTCATACCCACTTTGCACAAGATACATCTGCACATCTCCAGTTTGAACTCACACTTGTATTCAGATAGAGGAGCTTGCTGTGGATAACTTCTCATGGGGACGAGTGGCCCTCTGATGAGCCCCAGAGCTTCACTCCAGCTTCCCAATGGAAGGTACAAATGGAGCTGCTTGATGGCTGAAAAAGAAAGGATGTCACTGTATAAAGAATTAAACCAAGTGCTGCAAGAACCCACACTAAGCAAGGAGAATTATCCAATTTCCATCAGGCCTCAACATGCAGTTTCAAGTAAATAGGCACCAAGCTGTCAGCTTGAAATTCTCCTTGGGAGCTGTGCAGTGTTAATGAGCTACCACCGGTGCTGGTTGGTATCCCCCTTTGCTCTTTGTGCAGTCACCTTATTCTCTTCAATGAAATGCCATGGACATCGAGCCAGTGCTGCCAGGGTGGTGGTAATGAATTTGGGGCAGCCCAGGAGGGTTGCCTGGTGCTGGCACTACCAGTACCATCTGTGGCAGTGGCCCAGGGAAAGCAGCAGCAGCAATTGCAGAAGATACGGCAGGACCTGGTGCCTTTGGCAGCAGTGGCAGTGACCACTGCTGTGCCAGGCTGTGTGCCAGCGCTCTGCTTGCCACAGTTTGGGAAATTAAACATAATGGTAGCGGGTCCATTTTGCTTGCATCTTTATCATCTGCATCCAGCCCTCTTGTTGACCTTAGAATCATAGAATCATAGAATAGTTAGGGTTGGAAAGGACCTTAAGATCATTCAGTTCCAACCCCCGTTAGAAATAATACAAACCAGAACGTGACCATTCCTCCCTCACTTGGCAAACGGACCATCAACAGCTCGCCTGGCAGCTGGATGTCACAGTCTGTGAATGCTGCCCATCTTTCCAGGTGTATCCCTTCCTGGTGTTTGGCATTTTCCTATGCCCAGCACAAATGTTTGGAGGCTGCATCATGAGAGGTTGGTGCAGGGGGTAGCAACCTGTTTCCAGTGGAGACAGTACATGTGCAGTGACCCTCCAAATTCCTGGCTGGAGAATACAGGGAGATGGCTAGCTGGCTTGAAGCGTGTCCTTACTGGCAAGCCCTTACACAGACATTCCTTTGAACCATAAGGAAGGTTACAAAGGGTTTACAGCCATACTGGCTCTTGAACTGGGATAGCTGGAACACAGCTCCTTGCCCCACCATGGAGGGACTTAGGAAGCCACCACAATGCAGCTGTGGCAGGATGGGGAAACATCAGAGTCCGCACTAAATGTTTCCTGTGGTCTGCTGGACCACACAAAAGAAGTTTGTAAATAGCCTTTGCATTTGATCATCTGGGGGAATTAATCAAGCAGAGATTCAGACTGCTGGGTACACATCATCATCTTCAAGTTGTTGTGTTAGGCTTGATCCAGAACTGAACCACAACGACTTCAGCTAAAGCTTAGTTAGAACTGAACCACAGAGTCACTGGGTTACCTCTGCTGCTTTTGATCTACTGCTAATTGCTTAATTAATTCTTCTGTGAGCTGGTTTTCCTTTTGTTGTGCTTTCCACCTCTAGTTTCAAAGCGTTTTAAACATACTTCATGTGGGAATAAGCAAATAAGGTATAGAACAACAGCAAAACAACAGTACCGCTTATATTAGTATAGATATTGTATGGAAGGCGACTTTCTCCTTTGACGTACAATTGTGACCTTGAACTCTAAGTGTAAAAACACAGCCTCTTAATCTCTATTTTCAAATATTACTGAGAGATGGCTTTGCACAACAGAAGTTTGCCTTAACACAGAAACTTTTTCTCATTACAAAAAGCGCCCATGGGTTTCACAGGGTACGCTCTAGCATTTTAATTGTGTTGTTGGCTTCTTAGAAATGAGGTTGGTTTTGTCCCCGTTCCTGCTTCACTTTCAACTAAGGAGCCTGACAGGACAAAGTGTGGTACAGAGGAGTGGAAATGAAAAATAAGTGGTTGTAGTTGACAGTTAATTTCTGCACAGTTGGAAAGAGAAATGAGATTGTCTATTGTTCAGCTCATTATTTTCCCCAACCACCCCAGAACGCAGCAATTTCTTGTTTCTTTATTATTAAATACAACAGGGAGATGTTCTGATAATTTTTCCTTATTGAGTTCTTATTACTTACAATTCAGGGACAGTGGCTGAGCTCCCTCGTTTGCTCTGTTTTCTGGTGTATCATTCAATTAACACAGAGCAATCTGTTTTGTCCAAAAGGTAATACGACAGGGCTTGATAGGCAAGCACGCTGCAGAAAGATCTAATAACATTTAATGAATTATCACAGTGTTTGGAGATGTTCTGTCGGCAGCACCCTGGGATTTACACAACACATCGACATGTCACTACTTGGGATCAAGAATAGCCATATATTGTTCGGCTGTGTCAGAGCCCAGCTTGTAGGGATGCCAGTGTAGTTTTATCCACAAAGCCAAGGAAATGCCTTACATACAGCACTGCTGTTTACCCCTGGCTTGTTAACACAAAGGCAGCTCCTCACTCCAGGACCCCTTTTATCACCTTTATTGGCATTAAATTGGAGGAGGTTTGGGGCTGCAAAGTCTATTCCAGAGAAGTCCCTGCCAGACTTTTGGTGAGACAGGAGATTGAGCACCTATCTGTTGGCATCTCACATCCCAAGCCATGCTGCACCTCAACAAGCCACAGTGCTGGAAGAACCACACTTGTGCACTCTGCATCCAGAGAAGTGAGACAGATGATGATGATGCTGACATCCTCATTGAGCAAGAGATGAAGGCTCTGAAGAACATCTGCCTGCCATGTTAAACCCAGGAGCTCAGCTACGGTTGCTGTCAGGGTATCTAGGTTTAAGGCAGGAAAGTGTCCTTCAGGTATCCACCTTGGAGGACATCAGGCTGCAGCATGAGGCCATGAGTTGCATGAAAGGTATTAAAACACATGAGAAGCTTTCCTTTAGGCCAGAGATTTGGTTGATGGCATCATGGAAGAAATAACGATTAACCTTTCTGTATTTCCAATGTCATTTCTGTTCCTTCTCATGGCAGAAAATCCCTTTTCCTTTGTCGATAGAGGTTCAAGGTGGAAATTAGTGAACAATTTATGCGGTGGGTTTCGGGTACCTGATAACGAATGGCTGCTTGAGGCTGGACACTGGAAGGTCATGGGCATCAGAAGTATCACTGCACGTATTTTACATTGTCTGTTCCCTGATTTTTAGCAATTACTGTATTTCCAATGGAAATGAAGGGTAGTGTTATAGCCAAGCTCAGACTAAAATAAGAACCTGGGAAAATATAAATTGATGCAAAGCCAAAGGTAAAACATTGAAAATCATTGAGAAATCTTGTACTGACTTCAGTGCAATTTGATCAATATCCACAGGGAAAAGCAGACAAATATATTCTTGGAATAATGTTCCCTGAGAAAACATTTTAGAGGATTTGGCTAAGCCAAATTTGGACAGAAATAAAGAGATTACTGTGAGTTAGTATAGAGCACATTTATGTCCTAATACACTGCTTCTACGTGAAATCTTGTTGTATTTAATGTTAAGATTAGGATCAGTGGAAAAACAGACTGGAGTACAGGTCAGCCTCCTTAATAAGATAAGGCTTTATCTGTAATCCCTAGGGAAAGAGACGGTGTAGGTCTGAGCTGCTGAATATGGTAATATCCATCAGAAAACTATTTTAGGAGGTACTTGAAAGGCGGCGCACACGTCTTCAAAGGATCTACAGATTCCTCTCCGCTGGAATGAAATATTTAGGCAGTCTGGAAAGCCCTTTTCCTGATATTCACTTATGAAAATAAACATAACCTTCTCTCTAATGGGGCTGGTAAGCCAAGACCACCACCCAGCGTGCCGGCGCGCGAGCCCCGCTGCGAATTCCAAGGGGCAAAAGAGACACTGAGGAAAGAAATAGCAAACAGAGGCAAGGGTTCAGTAAGAGATTGCTGCCCAGGGCTGGGGAGGGCAGGCGGGCTCCTGCTGAAGGAAGGAGCCCATGGGAAGCATTGGTGCAAAGAGAATAACTGATTGATGAATACAAGATGTGTTTCTGCATGGGGGGGACAGGGGAGGGTTCATCCCATCAGGGGAATTATAGAATAGTTTGGGTTGGAAGGGACATTAAAGATTACCTATTTCCAATCCCCCTGCTGTGGCAGGGACACCATACCATGAGAAGCCCACTGCTTACATCCATCCCTGCAGTTCCTGCCTATCCCCTGGAGACCTATTGAACTGACTCCAGTCAGCTCAATAAAATAAGCTTCATCATTGTCTTCAAAGGCTGGTTTTGCCTGAATAAGGAGTAAGAATGGCAGGACTGAGCCGCTTTAGAAAGGCAGCTGGATGGGTGCAGTTGGTGTGCTCTCCAAAATCCCTATCCATGTTGCTCCAGCTGCAGAACAGCCTCCATAAGGAAAGCATCCCTTAATGGCGTGCCTGGGGAGCAAACCCATGAAACACGCTCCCAACCGTGGTCCCTAACAGATGGCTTTAGATTAATCTCTTCATTCGGTGATGCAAAATACACTGTCCGTGAGCAGGAAAGGGATGTTCAGACAAGGCCATTGAACCTTGAAATTGAAGATTTGGGAAGTAGTGTATACTTTTTACAGTGTTTTGGGGAGAATTTAGCACAAAACAAAACACCATTGGAAAGATTCTTCTCTTCCAAGTTGCTGCTGTTACCTGGTCCCAGTTCCTTTCAGAAATAGCCGTTCCTAATAAGAGATTACTCATTTATGATTAAGTAATCTTTAACTTGCAACGTTATTTTTTAATACTATCCAGGGCATTAGGCAATGCTCACTGCAACTCACACTCAAATCAAACCAAGCGAAGTATTTTAACAGAACTACAGCTTGTCATTCTTACTTCATTGTGTTTCTGCAATGAGATAAAATCAGATTAGGATCACACAAAGCGGAACAAGAAAAACAGGTTTTATGTGTCAGTAACTGCATATAGAAGATGTATTTAACATGAATAAAAACTATGTACGTCCCAAGCAAACGCAAAACCTATTCTCCCTCTAGTGGCCACTGATTCTCCGTAGAAAGAAAAGAGGGGGATGGAGATAAACCATCCCATGCTGGAAAAGAGAGAAGAGTGAAGAAGACCTGGTACAGCTTTTCATTTCAAGTGGCCACTTTTCTGCTTAGCAATGTCTCACTAACAGATCTAACGGTGCTGGTCGAAGGCAGCACACTGAGGTCTTGCATATCCTCCTGCATGAGCTACAGGGAGAATTGTCTGGTTTAAACCCACAGTCGAAATGATTTTGTTGGAGCAGGGCCAGCTGGCTTTCAATTGCTGAATTACTGATCCAGCCAGAAAAAGCACAAACCCCATTTCTAATCTGCCCTATAATATTACAGTAAAAAATCACTGCTCGTTACTAGAGCTTCAAAATAGAAGAAACACTAAGACACAAATGTGGTTTTGCCAAGTATTTCTATTGATACAATTTCCTATATGGGATATGAGGTATAACCAGTATTACAATTATTTAAAGCAATATCACTTTCTTACTGGCAAAAAGTTGTGCATATAAACACATTAATCACTAATACAGTATTTTACCAATTCCTTCCTGCATAAAAACCCTGCTAGCATTTATGTTGGCTGTGAGCAGCATCATTGCTACTATAATGATGATGGCATATTTAGAAATTTCACATGGGATATTGTTGTACACACACTTGCAGATGATAAGCATTGCCAGACAGAATTTGTGTTCCCCCTCCTTTCCTTGGAATAAATAGGGTAATATTATTATTGGCAATAACAATTTATATTGCTATATAAAATGTCTGGAGTTTCCACTCAGTCATGCCAGAAAGCCTATGGTAGCAGATATGCTGAAGCATAGCTCCTTCAGTACCAGGGATTTGCAGCCTGAACAGGGAAGACAGGGAGGAAGGAAGGGAAAAGAGGTGCATGGAGTCACACAAGAAGTCAGTGAGCACCTAAGAACAGGGGGTTTAGGAGCAGAGGTTTTATGAACCATACGCTCACAGCCCAACACCTGGACGCCACAGGCTTGATGGAAAGGGCACAGCCCTCAGTGAACAGTGTGTTAGAAACCCAAGAAACAGCCCCTGCATCCCTCCATCTAATCCTTCCACTGCTTAAAAAGAAGCAAAAGACTAACAATATAATGCCATGCACGCAGTTTTTATCTCGTCTACCTGCCCAGTCTGGCATGCCACAGAGAAATGGGCCCTGCCTCTAAACAAAAGCCAACCTGCTCATGTATGAAATTGAGTCTAGTAAATCAATACAGTCCTGAAATCTAAGTCAGTGCAATTTTAAGGTGTATTTACCATTCAGAGGCTGAAATGAAACACCTCATAACAGTGTTTAGTCAGAAGACACATTGCTAATCCTACATGGAAAAGCAGCAGTAATCGGTATGTTCCTGCATGCTGATAGCAAAGGGGAAGCAGCCCTGGTTGGTGAAGGTTCTTGCAGGGTAAATACAGATTGCAGTTTTCAGGTATTATGTTTCTAATGTGGCCTTAAATCATCTTCCAGTTAACAGAGACCCAAAAGATGTCCCTTTGGCTAAGGGCAGCTTGCATGGTCCCTCCATCATAGATATCTTCCAGGTGTCCACCCACCGCCAAGCCAGTGCAAAGCCAGCATTCATCTCATTGAGGAAAGGCATCTTCCTAAAGGCAGGGCAGTGGGCGCCTGCCATTGGAGAGAAGCAGCCGTATCCATCAGGCCTGTTTCACAGGGATAAAGGGCTTCCAGGGAACCATCTCATTTCTCACTTTCTCCCTGAATCTGTTTAGAAGAGGCCACTAACACAGAGTGCTTGGGGTTCTGTTTTGTTCTGCTTTGTCCTCTTTCAGAAGCTCCCCTCCATGAACAAGCTCTGCCTCTTTAATCACCCCATTTTCACATCCCATCATCTGGAAGGGTCAAAACAACAGGAGCACTTACCAAGGCTCCCTCCTTCAGAAGCCAAGCAATACCTTTCACAAGATTGTTTTTGCTTCTCTCAAGGGATATTTACCAGAGGTTAGTGCACTTTTTTCCTTTGGAGATGATTGCTATCAGCCCTGGAAGAGCTTCCCAAGATTACTAAAAGGAAATGCGTTATCACAGTATCTAATTTTCAAGGGAATGGTACAGAACAGCCTTTCTACATGCAACCCCAGAGCAGCACCCAGGAGTTCTGCATCATTTTGCATTGTGGGAAGTTTTTTGTATTATTATGAATTTAAACATTTCTCAGAAGTACTATATGAATAATTAAGAACAAAATACAAGAGAAGGCTCCAGGGAGATCTTAGAGGAGCCTTCCAGTACCTAAAGTGGGCCTGAAAGAGATCTGGAGAGGGACTTTTTATAAGGCATGCAGTGACAGGACAAGGGGGAATGGCTTTAAACTGACAGAGGGCAGGTAGAGTAGGTATTAGGAAGAAATTCTTTACTGTGAGAGTGCTGAGGCACTGGCACAGGGTGCCCAGAGAAGCTGTGGCTGCC
>JANHGB010032733.1:0-25850 GCA_026283785.1 Coracopsis vasa | reverse complement strand
GAAATATTTTCAGGCGCCTAGTCTTTGCAGCTCTGGTGTTTGCTCATCTGTAGCATAATACAACTCCTAGGATACTTGTGACATTTTCATTTACTGCAACTATCAGGCAGGATTTTCCAGCTACAGTAGCATTGTGAAATTAAAACAGAACTGCCAGAGGCATAGTTAAATTGTTAATCCCTTTAACTGTTAATATTGTTTAATTATAAAGATTTACAAAACATTTGCCATCATTCTTTCCTGAAGAAGAATGGAGAGCACCTTTCATAACAGCTTTTTCATTCCACCCCAATTGTTTGGCTCAGTTTAAATATTAATTCTAATTTTCAAATCGGCAAGGAGTTTTATTTGAAGAATGATAATACAGATAACCTTTGTGCCCAAAGGTGTTAAATGATACAAGCAGACAGGTTGTACTCTATAGATACATTCAACTAATTACATGTATCTAATTTTTTAACGTCCTCTTTTGCTGTAAAATATTGCTTTAGTATGTCTTAGAAGATACACAGTGCAAGTAAGGCAGAAAAAGTCTGATGAATATTTTAAAAGCAGGGGCCCACAGCCTATGTACAAGGAGTCATGTTATTTACAAACATGCTCCCACTGACCTGTAATTAAAAAAAGATCCTTGGTGAAGCTCACCTTCCACTTAAGCATCAGAAAAATCAGGCAGCTGGATTTTCCAAAACTATGCTCTGAACACTGAGCAATCATCACTGTACATAGGAAAGGATCTCCTGAAACCTTCATCACTTATGAAACCTGACAACCTACTTCTGAGGCCTACATTTCCCATATAAAAATCCCACCACCCCAGGCCTCAAAATCTTACTCCAAAGAATTAAACATGCCAAATTTCATTTAACACTTTCCTGGCTACTAAGATCACATTTTTTAATTTTTATTTTTTTTTCTTTTTCTCCTAGAGCTCTGGACTGAGTTTGAGTGGCAAGGTTTTGGTACTGGCAGGGAGGAAGAGAGGGTGCTACAGGGGAGGCTTCTGTGAGAAGCTGCTAGAAGCTTCCTCTATGTCTGATAGAGCCAATGCCATCGGTTTCAAGAAGGACTGGCTGCTGGCCAAGGCCAAGCCCAAGCCCATCAGCAATGGTGGTAGAGTCTCTGGGATAATGTATTTAAGAAGCTTAGCTTCTGAAATACATTCTAGCTGCAGCCTAGCAGCGCAGCACGGTGCTACATCTAATGACTCCTCATTGCTGAGCGGTTACACAGCGTGTCAGGCTAAGGCAACTCTACTGGGTTTGGTTCTTCTAAGCTCAAGGTCACTGAGATTATGAGAGCCTCTGTCTTTCAGCAGGGCATGGAAAAATCCACTGCAATGCTTGAAATCAGAGTCTAATGTGATAGTAAGATCCCACTCTGGAACCGTGGCTAAAGGGGGATATGCAGCCCCTTACTGAACAGTGCTCACAAAAGGGAAATCCATTTCCATGTAGAGGCCAGGAGAGACAATCTCAGTGACACACAGCCAACAGAATAGGTCTGAGCATGAGGAAGAAAGTCTGCCTTAACATAGCAGCTACACTTGGCAACAGAAATCTTTGCGTGTGACCAGCCTGTTGTTTCAGGATGTAACTGATTATAATGTAGCCTGGGAATTCAAAGACCTGGTATAAAAGCAGGGAGAGAAATCAACATCCTAGAAAAAAACTACACCATTAGATAAAAGAGACAGGCAAAAATCATTACTACTTTTTATACTCTCTTCCCTTCCCAGAGACAAATTTGCATCATTTCTCACTCACCATGGGCTAACGGTGTTAAGAGCATTGTGAAGAACAGCAGCTGTGATGACCACATGACTGTGAAGGACGGCTTGAAAGTATCCCAGCAAACGAGGGTTCAAATAAAACAAGGTGAATGTCCTCCTGCACTTGCTTCCAACACTTCAACTGTTGGCCTTCAATTCACATCCAAAAAGGAAGAAAACAAACGCAAAAAAAAAAAAATATCCCCCCCAAAAAATAAAAAATCCCACAGCCAGTATCCAGAGTCTGAGACCTACAAACAAGAAAGGAAAAAAAGATGCGGTCAGTAAAATAATACGATAGTGGTTTTCAATCAAGTATTGCTGCATTTCTTTGCTGCCGACAGCTGTAAAGGCAAACATGTCTTCCGCCCCCGTACCATCCCTACAGATGTAGGCATATTCCTACCTATAAGAGGGATTAAAACTTGTCACTGAGCAGAGAGACATTTGCGCATCACTGAGATTCTCCCTCTCTCAAAACGGGCTTAAACCAGCAGAACAATGATGCACACAGATTGAGAGTCCCCAGGCTCAAAAGCTGATTAGTAAAACCAACTCCATATGTACTGCATCGTATGCAATCATGAGACTTCTAGAAGAGGCTGCAACTCTCCTGAAAATATTTGTGTGTCTATAAATCACAAGCCAACGTAAATTCCAGAGCTGAAATAGGTTTAACTGGTGCCTAAGCTTTGTGCTGATCTCAAACACAAGTAAGTTTCCACCCCAGCCACTTCTTTTCCAACCAAACCCTTTGTATAAAGAGAAAGGGGTGGTAGTGTAAAGAGTAAATGCAAGCTCCTGAAAAAGCACACTTGTCATCACACTGGTAAGTGAACAGACTGCCAACAAAAGAGGTTGTTTTTCCACTTGGTCTAGGCCATAACTGTGAGCACCTACAGGAAGCACAGTACTTTAGGAGAAAATTTGACTTGTGGCAGAGCTGCACTCCATGGCCTGCCTCCTCCTTCCCCTCAAACAGAACCCTTTTTCCAATGTAAGTACACACATCCACACCAAGACAACAATTCCACTTTTTCGTTAACCTCCAGCACAGCAGGTAATGCAGGTGGGCACACAAGCCAGAAACTATCTATGCAAACATCTATTACATATCCTGAATGACCTGAGCAGAAGTTAAGCCAATGCTTTCACAGAGTGGCTGGGCATTACTGCACATTTCCACTAAGACCTTCCATTCCCTTTATGCATTTCTCTCATGCCTCTGTTGTTGAGGCTGACACTGAGATACCAAGCAGTGGAATTAGTAATGTGGTTTGGGAGTATGTCTGCCAATGATATGCCTAAAAGCCTCTCTTTTTTTTTTTTTTTTTGAGTCCAGTATGGCTTTAATCATAGAGTCTGGACCAGTTTTTGAACCCAGTAGAGCCCAAAAGTCACTCTTACCCTATAGCTACTTTCTATGGTGACTGTCTGTGATTCACTCAGCCATTCTTAGTCAATTTCCTCAGTTACTCATTGTGGAATTAAAAATAATGGTCTTGTCCATCCCACACACTGATAGAAAAGCACAAGGAAATCTGAATCCATGCTTGAATAGAAACATTCACTCATTTAATTGGAGAAAGTATACCAGCTTCCCATCATTTTAATCTCTCAAGAAGAGGCTAGACAGCCACAGTGACTCAAACTTGGCAGGAAAAAAACAACTATACTGAGTTAAACCACGGCACCAGTTTGAGACTTAGCTCCCTACTGGCTTTGAAATGATGATGAAATACGAGGAATTGAAAAGTACTTTGCATATCTGTTTTGAACTCCCTAGACTCTGCAGCCTTCACAGCACTGGTCTAATTAAAAATCTCTCCAAAAATCTCTGATCAACGGAAGTTATTCTTCTCTGAGCAAAGAAGCTGTTTTTGCCAACTTTCGTTCTTACCCAAAACCCAGCTTGAGCCATAAAGCTATATGAAAAAACTGTGCTGCATGCCATTGTGATGTGGGTATATTTCCGAAACTCTGGCATGACAAAGCGGCCTTTGTTTTACGTCCTATCTTTGCAGATCAGCTAAATCAAACCCCACACTGTTCAGAACCAAAGTCTATAAGGAAGCTTCATTTTTTTTCAATAAATATATCTGCTTGCACTGCCAAGATTTTATTCTCCCACTCTCCTCCTCGGTCTATCCCTGCAATTTGTTCATTCAAACATAGCAGTTTCCAGAGGTTTTTCTCAGCTCTGTAACGGGAGTAACTAAAGAGCCCAAGGTCAATATACAGTCAAGTGGCTTCTTTATAGACATTCTAGAAAGTAAAACTTTGTTTGAGCTGGGACTAATCAGAATGGTCACTGATAATATTTAAAGCACATTTTCCAAGGGGAACAAGATTCATTAATATTTTAAGTTATACATTCTAAACAGTAATTAATTTTTTTAGGCTACAAGTACACATCAAAGTACACCACTGGTCATTATTTATGCATGCCTTTTCTACAACATCACCTGTAAAATTTTAAAAGTGAGAAGCTTTTTGTTCTACAAAAACACGTACAAAGATGGGGGAAACCCATCCAAGTTCAGGTACACTGCCCTGAAGCAGGAGCTCAGCCAGGCAGTGAAGGAGGAGAGGTTTGTTTTCTGATTCTTATTTGTTTAAAGTGAATCGAGTTCTCAATAACCTAAATCTGTTTGAAAGAGATAACATTATGGTGCAGTAAAAAGGTTTTTGGTGTAAATTGAAGAAGTCAGAAATTAATTATACTACCTATCCCAGAGAAGGGATAATTGTCAACAAAATATTTACATAGCGACCTTTAAAATTATTTTTATCTGTCTGTGTATCCCTACATGCTAGGATTCAATGCTGTTTGGGTTTTGGTGGGGGTTTTGGGGGTTTTTTATATATATATATTTTTTTCCCCCTATCATCTCATGGGCTGGGGCTGAATGAGCAAAAGAATTTACCTGCCCTCTGCAAAGTCCAAATACTAATTTTGGGAACTAATGTCTTGTAACCACCAGAATCATAATTAAACATTTTATCCTACTGGAAAGAGCATTATCCAGTCACAACGCTTCTGTGCACAACAGAGACAATAAGGGTAGCTCCGCATTATGCACCATTTATTCTGGCTGTACATCTGGCCCAGTATTCCCAGCCCTACTTTCCTTCCTGACAGGTTAGAAAAAGCCAGCGATACAGCCTGCCAGGTTGTGCCTGCACACCCTGGCTGGCACAACCTCACTCTTAAGCCTGCTTGTACAAAGACTTCAACTACCTAGGCTTAAGCTCATGCACAAATCTTAACAACTCCACAATGTGTGTGGAGAAATGCCAACATTGTTTAACAACATGGGGCACTACTATATTAACCAAACACTTTGCAATGCTACAAAATTCTGGGTGGTTTTGCATTTCATGTAATCAAATAATCACAGTGTGTTTATGAACTGTGTACATTCAGGGGAACAGCTAGATAGGAAATTAATGGAGCAACCCTTTTTCTTAATGGTCACATGACCCCTCTCAACCAGCACTATAAGATGCAGAAAGGTGCCTGCAAAACAAAATTCACAACCTTTGGGCTACCTCCAGATAAAGCACAGCTAAAGAGAGGAACTAGAGCACGTACTTGTGAACTGCTCTGTGCAGAGTGCTACATTTTTTGATGCAAGAAGGAAATACACCATCACAGAGAAAAATTTAAGGGTACACTTGACCTAAGGTGTTTGGACTCCAACCAGAAAGACAATGCAACCCACACCGATTTAAAAGAAAGTTCTGCGTTACTGATCTTTCTGCCCAGAGGGCTGCCCTGACACCCTCATGATCTGATCTGCTGCCAAGTATCACCCAAACCCCATTTGCAGGGTGGCAGTACCCAAAAATCCAACTCAAAGTAGTACTGACAGAATAGGAGGAAGCCAAAGGAAACTAAAGCCTTGTGGTGAAGAGATTAGCGGTGAAGTATTCATCAAGGCATTGTGCATAAAACAGCATTTTAGATACACTGACAAACTCAACATCTAGCTGTTCTTCAGCAGCTGATGTCAAGAAGCACAAAGAGCATTTTCTGAGCTCATCTGTCAACAGTCTGCAGGGAGGGTGCAAAAGGAAACCAGTTCATCTGGTGAGTGAACAGATAGGCTGAATTGAAAGTAGAATTTAGAGCAGCACAAGCCAAACCTGTCAGAAATCTGTTTAATTACTATCTTCCTGCAAACATGAGCATTTGTACCCACACAAAGCTGGACATTACCATTTTCACATGGCAAAAGCTACCTGCCTTCTTCAGGTATCTAGCATTTTCTAGAAAGTTAGAGCATAGCCACAGGAAGGGCAAGAATGTTTTACAAGGGGGCACGTTAGCAAAAGCCAGATAGAAAAAAAAAAAACAAGGAAATTCTATCTATTTTTAGTTGCAGCAGTTTTCTACCGACCCCTGGAAATGCATATAGTAAAACTAGCTTAAACAAATAACTGATGCAAGGATTACTTTGTATTTAACAAAAAACTTATCTCTCCCTTTGGCAGAAATTGCTTACTAAGTAGAACATAAGTATGATGTTTCTAACAAACACTGATTAAATCCACTATTTACAAGGGAAAAGTTCGGAAGTAATTAAACTCCTTGAAGCTGATGGCTCAAGCTGGAACCATGGATGTAATTCCCCATTCTCAGCATCTGCTACTTGAGACAATTTATTCCAGACAACATTTTTAGAATTTCTCTAAGAGGGGGAAGATAAATAACCCCAGAAAGGAAAAAGTTAACATGAAATCTCTGCAAATGTAAATTAATTGCAATTTAATGTTAGAAAATTTCTTTAAAAGAATGACCCGTATTGCTACTCCCATCATGAATGGCTAAACAAAATAATTGGTGCAATACATTTGGTCATGAGTTGTCTGCAAAATAATTTTTTTGTTGTTTTTGGTTTGGTTTTCCCAACATTATTAAAGAAAAGCTTTGCGTCTTCCACCTCCACCCTATTTCAAATCCTTTCCCTGTTAGGTATGCAGTACGTGGTTCCGTGGTGACTTTGCAGTGGCACACACAGTGCAGCAACATAACCTGCCATGTAAAAGGTCATGCAGACATTACTGACAGTATAACACAGGGGGAGCAGGGCAGGAGCTGGCTGCACTCTTGGCATTTTAAGGGAATCACATGCACTTTCACTCCTAGCCCCTCACTGAAGTTATCGCTACAGGGACATGGTTATTTATGGGCAGATTTTTCCATAAGCATATTTATGAAGTCAGGAACATGGTTCTGAGACACAAACTGAATTGTCTGTAATTTTTTTATCTGTGCCTGCATTTAGCCCAGGAGAAGGTTCATTCTATACTGCAAATGCTTATAAAGTCAGAGTTCTAACAGAGTTCAGGAAAACAGGCTTTTCAATTCTCAGTATATCAAGTGGTGGGCATGGCTTTTGACTCTTCATTTCAAGTTTTAAGTTTGCTAGATGTGGTGTCCTGGGAGAAACACAGTGAGCCTTCTTAAGGTGAGTGGACTCACCAATTTGTGATTCAACCTCCTCCCACCTATGTCCAATTTCTGTACCGCAGACCCTGCTCCCATCCTCTGCTGGGGCTGTGAACTCAGAAGGAAATTCCTCAACCCTTTCACCCCATATGCACAAAACTACAAAGTATTTCTAAGTCCCTATTTCCAAACAAGGTTCAAAATGAGCACTTGCACCTCTGCTCCTAACTGTGCATTCCTGTATATTAACATTCATTTCATCCATACTGTTTGACAATCTAAGACCATTCTGCCCTTTTCTCCTACTTTATATCTTACGTAGCACTCTGAGTAATTTTAGAAACTTTAAAAGCAAGCAACAACAGCATCAATAAGTTTTCATTCACCCTAGATTCTTAGGTATCACTGCAGTGCTACTTAGGCTCTCCTGAGAGAAGCAGCCAAAGCAGCAAGGAACCACTGCCAGCTCAAACCAAGTCTTATCAACCACCAGTTTAGGCTATAATTCAAAGTGACAAAGAACTCTTTAGATGCACTATGGGATTTGCTGCAAAATAATTCCCAAGTGTTAACTGAGTTAATTCATTGCAGATTAATCAAGCCTTTGATAAGAGCATACCCAAATACAAACCAGCTGAATACAGTAGTTTGTTTTTTTCTTTTTTCCTGTGCAGGTGAAATGGAGGCTTTTGTGCTTTCCCAAAGGTCAAAGGGGGGGCTGAAGCTATCGGCTGCTTGTTGGTTTTCTCAGTCAATCCATGATCAAAGCAATTTAAGCAGAAAATGGTAACCAAACTAGAACTGAAGCCTTCATGCATCTTGGGACTTTACATGGGAGGATGGGTTGAAGAAACATCTTCGTATATAGCAATTATAACAACAGTGTTCTGCAATTATAACTATTTAATATGTCATCTTTCTCATTTTAGTTTGCAACGTATCCTTACAGAGAGAAAATAATACATAGGCAAAAGCTTCACACAGTATTGCCAATACTTATCATTCCATTGCAAAACTCTCAGTATGTGGCAGCTCCTTGCAATAATGAAAATTTCAGCTTTCAAGTAAGTTTTCTCTTACAGAGAAATGCTGAAGACCCAAATGCAGCTCAGTCTTAGTAAACTGGTGCTAAATAAACATAACTCAACATATTTATTTGATTTGAAATTCGCATGACTTTTAATCAAATCTCATAATTTTTTCTGTGAATGATTCATGATGTTGAAAGCCTGGGTTTGACAATACTCTCATAATGCTTATTTGCATTCCACAGAGCCTTTGGCAATTCTCTGTGACAAACAAAACGTGTGGTGCATGCATTGAAAGTGCAGACAAGCATATCACCAGGGTCAGCATAATTTTGACTTCTCTTTGCTATCATTAGCAGAGCTTATATTTTTAGGCATCACCTCTCCCACATGTAACATCCCTATTTATTCAAGTGTCTTACCATGGCTGCAACTGTGACAGCACAGATTCTGCATTGGGTCTTACCTTAATGTGAGGAAGTGACAGCCCTCAAGGAGAAAATTAGCAAAAAGGATGTGACAGAAAATTCCAGGAGAATTCAAACTAGTACATATTTCAGTGAAGTGCGATACTAGGACCAGAGGAGGAATACTCCTAAATGCCTCTGTTTGCAGCCGTTAAAATAACTGCAAATATTAATTTATCCACCGCATCTGTCCCTTCCCACTCCCTGTTTCCTTCATACCACCTCTAATTTTCCCTCCTTTTCTCTTTCTGGCAAGAAAGACTCTTCTTAAGTTACATTACCCAAAATTGTCCAGCAGCTGCAGATATAGAGGGAGAGAAGAGTTTAGTGCCATATGCCATCACAGCACATTGGATTTTGAGGGTGGGTTTTCTTCCTGCAGGGTGTAGGGGAGTGCAGGTGGGGGCCATTCCTCATTTGCCTGCAGCTCATCAAGAGAGAGCCCAAAGCCCAGGTGGGTGGGCTACATCTCCCCATATACCAGCCAGGAACAGGAGGATGGTACAAAAGCTTTCAGAGTTGTTTGTTCCTGGGAAGTACCATACGCCAGAGAAGACAATGAAAATCACAGAATCAGCTAGAATGGAAAAGACCTTTAAAATCAAACCCAACCATTGCCCCAGGACTGCCAAGTCTTATGCCCACCTCTTGCCATACTCCTCCATGGGCCAGATGGTCTCAAAGCTGTTTGGACATGAATACTTAACAGCAGTTAAAGACAACAACTACAGAGAATTGAGCACCTCTGAGCTGAAGTGGAAAGCCTGGTCTCTACAATGGCTTGTTTCATGGCACTCACAGCAGCTGCAACCCAACAGAAAGCAATGCATGAACTAAAATATCAGCATCACAACTGCATTTGTCATAGGAAGTGGTACTTTTGAAAATGCTGGATTTTGTCAGCCCTTGACTTACTCCAGCTCCAGTCACTAGTCACATGTATAACTGTATGCAGTAATAAAATAGGGGAAGAGTACCACTTGAATGAGCAATTGCACTGAAAACAGCAGCAAAGTTGTAATCTATTTCCTGTCTGCAGAATGTGCCTCCAGTGCCTTTTTATTCTGCTCTTGACTACTGTTCTTTTCTCAAATGGATAGTAACAGGTATTACTTGTTTTGCACTCAGAAAGCATAATTTCCTTCACTTTTTTTGCTGATTAGGAAATTAACAGGCAGTATAAGCAAGGTTAATTGCCTTTTCCATTTAAAATGTACTGCTCTTGAAAGAATTACAGTAACAGGAGATCACCTATACACAAGAGTAATGATAAGAGATCACCTATATATACAACTCTATGCACACATGCACACTACCAAATGAAACAAATTTTTGATGAATTACATTAATGACAAAAGCCAGGTGAATAATCCATTTTTACAAGAAAGTTATTCAGGAAAAAGTTAAGTTTAATTGTCTTTCAGATCTGTTATGATGTAATAAATGTCTATTAATGTTTAGCAGCAAATTGGGTTTTAATGATCATTGCTATTTTTGGCTGGTGGGTGACATGTAGTTTAAATATAAATCAGATTTATGTTTTACACCAGGATGACTTTCTTGGACGACTCTCCTTGACTTAACCTCTTCACACCCCACAAGACATTTAATATAATTTTATTTCTAATAGACTAGGAGCCAATAGGATCGTATTTGCTACTACTGATGTTTTCAATGGGAAATAAAATCAATGAGGTTTATGCTGAAGATAAGTGTAAGCGATTAGTTAAGTATAAGTGGCTTGGAAAATATTAGGAAGGTTACATTATTCAACCAAATGATGCAAATTAAGAAAGAGTCTGGACAGAAGTAAAATCTGTGAATAACTCCTGACCTTGCTGTGTTGGAGAAATCTTAGCTAGAATCTGTTGGTTTGTAGACACTCTCAGAAATGAGTATTACTGGTGAGAAACTTTGTCTCGGTTTTCAACACAAGCAGTCAACCTTAAGTATTCATACAAAAAAATAATCAAACAAATACCTAGAGACATTAGAGCAGCCCAATGGTTGCTAGGAGAAAACATACCAAAAAACCAAACCAAACCAAACCAACAAACAATAAAAACAAACAAACAAAAAAAGACAAAATCAGAAAAACAAACAGAAATTGAGATAGTATGAAAAGTCCAGGCACATGAGGCAAAGCTACTGCATAGACTGACTGAGAAAGCAAGAAAGTAACACAGAAGCAGCATTCTGCGTCATAAAAAAACAAACCAAAACAAAAAAATAAAACCAAAAAAAGCAAACAGAAAAAAAAAACAGATATGCATGCAGAAGAATAAATGTTGCACCTAAATTTCTAGGTGTGGTATTTTACAACGAGCTACACACAGAGAAATAGTAGAAAAAGCAATAGGCCAAACAACAGAACAAGAAGTATTTATAGTTCCCTACAACACATGCCTGTGTAATAAGAAGAAAAAGCTTGGTTTTCCACATTTTACGATGTTAATAACTTCTGTTGCACTTTAATAGAGAGTCTGACCTCTTTGACCTTGGGGGCGGGGAGGAGGGGAAGGAGGAACAGGCTGGGAAAAGAAAGAGATTTAATCATCACACTCATTTTCTGCATAGATACTTTTGTTATTAATTATATTCTGCTAACAGAGGTCACCATCTAACCCAAAGCTTAGCTATGAAAGGTCCTGGACATTCTCACAGTAAAACACAGGTTTCCCTCCACCTTCCCCTTTCCTTCCTCATATTATCCAACCAACAAAGAATGGGAAAAAAACACACTTGCAGAGAACAGAAGTTTTGAGAGGTAGCAACTGCTGGTTTCCACGTGATCTTCAAATCTGAAGCATCAGCCAGTAAGCGGACTATTTGCCTGCTGACTTTGATAACAAGTAGTAAATACTCAACATTTCCTTAATCCCTGCAGAAGCAGCCCTTCCAATGAGCAACTGAACACAGTTCAATCTCTGACAAAAAATACTTTCACCCTCACTTCCTCTCCTCCCTTCCCCAATAATTTGCACTTGCCTTAGTTTTGTCCCTGTCCAAAGGTGTATTTTGGACATCTTTTAGGTGAGCAATGAACTCAGTCTACTCTGAAGCTACTACTTCAGCGCTGAAGCTCCATTACAGCCCGGATAGCTAAGCTCCCATCAAACCTTATGGAAATGAGGGCATCCCTCTTACTGCACTCACAACACTGAAGGGTAAGACTACAGCCAGTCTTGTATAAAATGCTGATGAACTCCTGTCTGTTGAAAACATAAGGGCTCAGCTGTATGTGAAGGTACGCTAGTGGCACCCCAAGCCAGCAGTCTTCCCTGAAATGCAAACTGACAGACTGCAACTTTTTTGGTGTTCTTCCTAAGGAAAAGCATCATACAACTATGCACAAGAGCTATTGGCAATCCAAAAAGGACACTGTGCTACGCCTGAAAGACAACACTTCTCTTGGTACTACAAAGGAAATATTTTATACTAGAAACTCTGGGCGGCTAAAGTATTTATATAATGCAGATAACACACATTTCTATTTTGCCTTTTGAAAGTGAAACAAATGACAGCTATGTCCAGCTGAAACTACAAGAATTAGATCCTTTACAAGAAAGATCTTAACTAAACACAACATTTAAGCTGGACTGAAATTTCTGAATTTAAGCTGGACTGAAGCCTCTGCTCTCACATCAAAACCTGGCATCATCAAGATCCATGTGGTGACCAGTTCTTCTCCAAAGGGACTGGACACTAACTCTTGCAAGAGGTATTTTTAAAGGCAGAACACTTCCTTTTTGCAAAAGAAAAGTTTTTCAGCAGAACGGTTTATCCAGTAAGCGTGTGTGCTTTTTAAAGGGTACTACAAAGTTTCTGAACAACAAAATATTTGAGTGGCTTAAAAGGCTACAATTAATTGTGAGTGCTTTCTTGCAGAAATTAATTGTGAGGACAATCAGGACAAACATACTTTTTAAAATAATTGTCTTGGGCAGCTGAGTAAGGAATAAGACACACTTGACATATTTTCATGCCTCAGCTGAGGATCAGTAGCAAGCAGCCAAAAGAGAAAATACACTTATTTTGAAATTTGCCAATCGAAAATGTGCCTGCCTTGGTAAGCTTCAAATTAAACACATTCCTTAATGGCTTATTACATAGGTACAGTCACTAAAAGATCCATGGGAAAATTGAAGGCAGTTTTTACCACAGAATGTTACCTATAGTGCAAGAAAATAATGCAGTATCATGCAAGGGAGCAGGGGAACCACAAAATAAACTTAAACTTTCTCAGTGCCTTTTTCTCCCAAGTAAACCTATTCCTACTTGACTCACCCTGAAATTAAGGGATTGAAAATAATCTTTTAGATAAATTATTGCAGGACTGGAACAACTGTATTCAACACTCTCGTATGCAGTTTGCCAAACTTAAGCAATGAACTTCTATAACATTTCACATTTTTAAGTACACACTAAGCTTACAATAAAACAATGCAAACAGTCACAAGCATCTGAAAATCAAATTCAGACAGACTGAAATGGGATGACTGTACCACTGAGACTCTGCAATGAACTTAGTATCTGTTGTTACTAAGAAAACAGTAAAAAGTCTCATTTCCATATACCCTAAGTGTAATAGTTGTCAAATTTGCAATAACACCTTTATTTATGGTGGCACACACAAAGTACAGAAATCCTCTTCTGATTTTCTTCTTAATGCAGTGCTTCCACCTAGAAAAAGCAAGATGTCTCCGTAGCTGAGGAGAAACATTTAATTGTAGAAGTCACATTCAATTCCAAAGAAGAAATTAAGCACCTCTGGCAACTATAAGGCAAGATAATTAATCTGAAGTATGGGCCTGTCTCTTGTGGCATTTTGCAAGGGACTCTATAAATATCGAAACATAGCTATGTTTGATATGCAAGATTAATTGGGGGGGGGAGGGAAGTGAAGGGAGGAGGAAGAAGGAGAATTCTGGTATCTCCCGAAATGTTTCCTGTGAAAGGAAGACCGCATTTCTTATCCTCTGCAGAAGCGAGTTTCAAAAGCGTTGCTCTAAAGCTAGCTCATTTGAGCTCACTGGCAAAATCCTGCTAATTTCTGTAGGAAGGACACCACCTTAACCCTAGCAAGGAGCAAGTAAAACCTTTGTAATGTAAGGTCATGGCTGGAAGTGGAACTGCAATAAAGTATTTCATTTGATTAGCTGAAAAGCCATTCATGGTAAGCAACAAATTACATTTTACTTTGACTTATTTTACTGTAAAAGGAGTAAGCACTCTATAAAACTAGATAAATAGCAAAGAAATCAGCCCTAAACATTTAGCTAAAGCAATCGCTCCTTTGTTGAGTTTGTTCTCCCTATAAGGGAGATTCGCAAGGGTAAAGCAGGAACACTGGGCTTCAAAAGTAACCAAAATTGGCAAATTGTGCAGAAAGATAGACAGTGTCATTGTTTAGCACTTGGCACCAGTGTGGATCTGGGCAAGCAAGAACACAGATTGCCTGTGATGGGAAATCTATCAGACCTAACAGAGCCAACTGATGGCTAAAACTCTAACATTAAGATCCTTTCATGCACTGCTTACCTTACATTTACATAAGTTTCACTTCCAAAACAAAGAGACCCCAAATAGGCAATGGCTGAATTGAAAGAAAACTGTATTTCAACTATGAGAAGGTCAAAACTTTCTGCTAATCCAAACTGGCCTTCAATCAAAAAAAAAAAAAAAAAACCCACAAAAAAAACCAAAACAACAAAAAAAAAAAAAACAAAAAAAAAAAAACCCAAACAAACAAAAAAAGGCGAAAACAAAAAAAACACACCAAAAAAACAAACAAAAATAAATAATAATAATTAAAAAAAAAGGCAAAGCAATGCTAAGCACTTTTCCATTCACATTTTGATTGGACTGTAACAGAAATAGGGATAGAAGACGGGAGTATGTATCCTAGGGGCAAGAAAGGGTAGGCTGCTTCCTGGCATTGGTGTCCTTTCCGACCACATAATTTACAATGCCTACAGCCAAAGCATATATTCTGTGCAGATGCAGCCAGTATAATTCAGCAGCATATCATACATAAGCCCACAGAGCAAGATCTCAGCCAGGGCTGTCTCATTATGGAATAAAACAGAAATAGCATTTGTAAATTGGATGCGATCACCAGGAACAGTTTAGCGTCAAATGCTTCAGAAATCTATGTGTATAAAGCCAAAGCATGGCATGCTAGTAGATTTCAGGCTGCAGAAAGCTTTAGGGTGAGAAGTAGGGAGAGACCAAGTAGAGCACAGTTTGCTATCAGAATTTTATTAAGGAATTTATGCATGATTTCTTCCTCAGGAATTAAAACCACTTATGTGGGCCTCAGATCAGCTAAGTGAAGGGGGGATGAAGAGGGACCCAAACAAGCTGGAGGGAGACAGCAATGCTTGGCAAAGAAGTCCACTAATTTTAGAGGAAGAGTCTTCACCCACAAGCAATCTTGTTAAATGCCATAGTCACATATTGACAGCAGACAATGAAAAACCTTTTTTACGGAAATTGGATTGGAAAACTTCTAGGAATTTTCTTCCCTTTCACAATTGTCCTTTAAAAAAAATAATAATAATATTTTTTTGAGATAAACTTGGTTCACTCCAAACACAGGAAAATTAGGTGCTTTTACAAGCCTGAAGTCTTTACAAGCCACACCACCTGAAGAGGAAGGAGTTAACCATCTCAGAGGAAGGGAATCATCCTGGGTTGCCCAGAGGCAGAGCCGAATTTCATCCTGAGGCAGCAGAGGCCCTTGGCTCACATAACTGAGG
Source organism: Coracopsis vasa (assembly GCA_026283785.1). Lineage (NCBI taxonomy): Eukaryota > Metazoa > Chordata > Aves > Psittaciformes > Psittacidae > Coracopsis > Coracopsis vasa. The sequence goes on along the minus strand of JANHGB010032733.1, from coordinate 10,368 downwards.
TACAGCTGGAACTTCTCAACCAACCCGCATGTACTAGGGATATCCTGGAAAAGTTATCTTCATCTCTACCTTGAGAATTAGAATTATGTACAGAACAATAGAAGATACAGATTTGCTGTTACCCCAGCATTGCTAATCCAAATGACATTTTTCTGATTTTTGTTAGTGTTTTCCTGAAAATAATCAAATTATCAATATTTTTAAAATAGTTTTTCCTATTACCCAGTTAGAAATTAATTTTCTGATAATGTTTCACTTTGTAGCATTTCATTTTAAGAAACTAAGGTGCTCTTAGCAGATTTCAGTTCTGTTGAAACATTCCGGGCTGGGACATGATTTTTAGTTTAAAAAAGTCAATTTGATGGAAAAAATAGTACTCCCTGGATTTTTTTTTTCCTCCTCAAATTTGCCAATAATTTAAAGTAATTTTCTCTTTACTCATTGGAGACGTGTCCAGTGTGATGACTCAGATCACTGTTGCATAGAACAGTCATACCATTAGGCAGCCTACTGTAGGCTCAGAGGAGAACCAGGAGGAAACCCCATTCCCTGCAAATGAAGACAAGTGCTGAAAGGCCCTCCCTGACCCTGATTCTCCCACCATATTTCTGTTATGCTTCGCTGAACAAAAGGGCAAGTCCTTTCTGCCCCATCCTCCTCCAATGCAAAAGCCACATACATTTTCAACTGTACTTTTTCCACCTACCAATTATATTTCAGCATGTATACCCTTCACCTCCTAAATATCCAGAACCTTCATCCCACTGGGCTCAGTCCCAAACCCACTGCCTTTTTCTCCAGAAACACTGCACAAGTTCAAGCCTTTCATTACTTTAGACCAGCACACCACTGAAAGCAAATGGGTCAAGAGTAGTTGAGAACACAGATTTCCCTGGCATTATATGCTCTTTATTGAGTAATTAGAAGTCAACCATAATTAAACTGTAACAGCTAGTCAAACAGTGGGTCTGCTCCCTGGTGGCAAACTCAGCAGTACTAGAAGTATGGATGAATGCAATGTGCTCTTTTGTCCATAACTACCAACTTCAGCATTACCCAGGCAAAAAGGTGGGGAGTAGGGAAGAGAGTGAGAGAGCGAAGATTTCAGCATTGCCATCCTCAAGCACCACACAATCAGTTTCCACACAAGCACTTTCCTCTACAACACTTGCATTTCAGCTCCCTCTATGTACTTAAGTTTCCTACCTAGTTCCTTGAAACACATTCACTAATGTTTAGGTTTCAAAGAAGTGAGGCGGAGACTGACGTGTTCTTTCACTGATCTTTCTCTGACCTAATCTGGGTCTAGCTATTCTCATCTACAAATGACTGGTACTGGAAAGGCAGCATCAGTCTTCCCTACCAGGCATGGCAGAATTATACAAGCAAACACTCTAGACCTAAAAAGCTCATGTCAGGAATAACTGGAATTAAGGACAGTCTGTTAAAAAAGGAGGAAAAAGTGAAAAAAAAAAAAGAAAAAAGTGTGAAGGCATAGTACTTGTGATCCATAGGACCTCCTTGTTCCTTTTTCTCCCCAGAAAAACACTACCTTTCCTTGCAAAAATAGCCAGCACCTTTGATTAATTTCTGAATATTAATCTTTCAGTCAGGAGCAGGATTTTATCCAGCTTAAGTGAAAGTATCAGTCAGACTGGTTCACCCTATCTAATGAAGCCATTGTCACATATAAATAGTTTCAGGGAATGCCTGCAATGCACACTTCAAGACGATACCAGGACTAAACTTTCCTCATAGCCCTTCAGCATCTCTATCTCTCATCACTTAATTTAAATTGGCAAAGTTCCTGTGAAATGCAGCAAGCTCCAACACTTAAAACATGTTCCTCTATCTTAACCGAGCAATGCCTGAAGAGGTTTTCCCAAGTTAAGCAAAAGGACAGAGAGGAATATTCAGAAATACCACAGCATGGTTATCAGAGGTAGGACAGAAACAATTGCAGAGATAATCAGCAAAGCAAGAGCTCATCTTCACAAAGCCAATAATTGTGTCCGTGAGGCTAGCAGTTCCAAAGGCAGCCTGCATGAAAATCAAGTGAACTGAAAACACGCGACTTGTACCTCAGTGGTGTAAAGCAAAGCTATCCTGTAGCAACAGTGAGAAAGCTCAATCAATACTGTTCAGGGCCAACACTGGTAACCCACTAACTGAACGAGCAGCAGTGTGAACCTATTGATTCTGTAGAGCTATACTTCCCTACTGTTTTCTTCACCTTCTGAAACATTCATACTGCCTTGCAAAATGGAAAACTGAAGACTGAAACGCATAATTAATACTTCCTAAAAACCTGAAGTCACACTTGCATAATTACAAAAACCCTGGTAGCATGTTCTTCATTATACGTTTGTCAAAATAATTTATGTTAAGAACAAAAATTGTTTTTTAAATTATTCTGCTACAGATTTATCAGGCTGAACACTTCTGACAACCTCGGGCAACTCAAGGCAACTGAAGGCTACCTACATTGGTTCCTGACATGCTCTGCCCAACTGAAAACTTCTCCTGCTGAGCACATGGGATTGAATACAAAGCACATCACTATGCAGAGACAAAACCAGCTAAAATTAATGTATGGGCTTATTTTAACGTGCATCCAGAGACAGAAAAGCCTGCCAACCACTGAAGGCTCGCATATCCTTCTTCCTTCCCAGCCAGGTGAAAGGCTTCTGGGGATGCACTTACATTCCCCTCCCTTCCTGCTGCTCCCCTGGTCTCTGGGTGAAAACTGGGGCAGGATTAGAAAAGAGCTAGGGGATAAGCACATCAGTAAAACAATAAATACCAGCTAGACAGCTAGGAGGGTCAGGAGATGTTTAGGAAGATTACAAGTTCAAAGACCACAGCAGCAGCAAGTACTGACAGAAAAAGTTGGCTTCTCCTTCTGTAAAGTATATGCAAATTGCATATGTATATATTGTACATATATACAATTTTCCATATAAAATTTTAATAATTTTTACACTTTATTTTATTTTATTTTATTTTATTTTTTAAAAAAGCCTGGACTTCAAAGACATGAAGACTCCCTTACTTACTAGTGCTTTCCTGCCACAGAGTGCATCCCCAGAAAGTGCTGGGGTCAACAGCTTCAGTGTTCTGCCAGAGGTCTCCAAAGGGACTTCTTAACGAGTCAGAGATTTTGGGAGGTTGGTAGAAGTGGCAGCGGTAGGAAGGGGCTGTACAGGTCCCACACACCTCCTGAGTGGCATCTCAGGGCAAGCCCTGCTGGTCACTGCAGCTGCCCACAGCCCTGCTCCCCTCCCCTCATGGCAGGCAGGGTAGAGGTCCTGGCAAGGGTGGCACCCTCAGGCCACCCAGAGCTGCTCTCTAGGGCCCACCATGCCCAGGTGGAAGCCCATGGCTTCCTCCCCAGGCCGCATGGCAACCCTTTACCACAAAGCTTCCCTTTGATGACCTCCAAGCAGCAATTCCCTAACACTTCGAACCTCCCCCAGCTCAAGCCCCACAGTGACCTGCTGGCAGGGCCAAGCAGTCCCACAGCAATCAAGCATGATTTCTCCAGCAGCCCCACCTATGCCCACAGCACAAAACAGTCATCCTTACTGGTGCCCCTACATGGAAACCACTGCCAAAGCTCCCAGTCACCCAGGAGAGGAGACACAGGTTCCTAATGCTGCTTTCAGACCCAAATCCAGGTCATATGAAGTGTATCATTAAATTGCTAACACAGATTTAATGTCAGTCAGGCAGGAATAATAGTTTACAGAAGACTCATTATCTGAGACTGAGTGCCTTGAAGCCAACAGGGAGTCTAAAAGTGCACCAATAGGTCAAAAAGTGCGGTGAGAACATGGCTGTTCTCCTTCACCAGGTGGACCTCAGCCTGCATTTAAGCAGTCAACCAACACCTACAGAAGTAATCTAAAAACAATACAGCCTTTTCAAAAAGTAGCCCAAGGTCTACAACATTTCCCCCTCTCCTCCAAAATAATCAGATTTATACACACCCTTCACAGAAATGGTCCAGCCATTAAAAGTAGCTTTTTTAACTTGCATCAGTAAAAGATATAGTGCTACAGCGACTAAATGGGACTTACAGAAAAGAAGCCATAAATCTCTGTCAGCCTCTCAGAAGTGAACACTTAATACAGCTGGTTTGGAGTACTTCACTTCTCACTCAGCCGAGGTACCAATTATGGTACCACTATGATAAATTTTAATCATTGTTGTTAATGGCTCCCCCAATTTATTTTATCCCCTCTCTGCACTAATGAGCTGTGCTCAAAGTCTCATGATTCAAATACTTCCCCCTTCCAGCTGAATAAAGAAGTCTTTCGGATTTCAACCTGTAATACTGCTGACCTATTCAAAGGCATATGGAAAGGACTCCAGATGTTTGGACATACAGAAAGTTTAGGTCAGAAAGTACAGTTACAATGCATCCAGCAGTCATTTGTTTCTCTTTTATTGACCTATCTCTACTCCCGTGCTTCCTTGCTTCTCCTCTGCTTCTTCCCTACCCCCAGAGCTTTAATTTCCTTAGCAGCAAGTGAATACTTTCTTTACATATTGTAAAAGATGGTGCAAAACCAACACATTGTTTAGGACCACAAATGCAAAGTTGCCTACTAAGCATCCACCACCCCTTTAGTTACTAGGTTGGCACTAATTTAACAAGCAGTTTTACAATCTCAAAAGGGGAAACACACCGCACACTAGCGAGAAACCTCCTTGCTTCTACAAAACTCAGCACAAATCCAGTCTCCTTATCCCAGAAGGGCAAAGGAAACCAGTAACTCAGGCTCAGCATAGCAGGACCAACTAGAGATACTCCACATCCATATATCCATACATCCTGCAGACAATGGAAGCATGTCTCTTAGAATAGACACCACTTCTAAAGCAACAGTGAAGGGGCACAGTGACAATGTGCAGAAGAGATTCAGGTAGCCTGGACAGATAAGAGTTCCCCCAGATGAGATCAAGGGTCATGCAGAAGTGTTAAAAAGAAAAATCAAAATATCTTGAAGAAATTTCTCCTGTCCCACCTAAGTCAGAGAACTCACTGCCATAAAAGGGTGATGAAACCAATTCATAAAAGCATCAGATGTTTTTTACCTCAGACCCTAATCCTCAAAAGCACACAAAATCTTTGTGACCAGGTTATCCTGGAGCCATCTATCAGACAATCTACAATCTCTTTGCTGCTCAGGATCTAAGGAAATGAGAAAGTAAAAGTCACACAGAGAAAACTCTTACATTTGCGAGTAACATGGAAGCAAACATATTTTGACTAAATTTTGCCATCATCCCCCAAGAAGCTTATGACAGAAATCATCTAAGCAAGACACCAGACACAAGCTCTCTTCTACTTTAATGACTAATGATAAACAAATAAGCAAGCTTTTTTTTATCTGTTTTTCTCTTCTCCCTCCTCTCCATCCTATCCACTACCTACATTCTTTCCTGGCTAGTTCTAGATTATTTTTGTAACTTCCTTCCTGCTGTATACCAAGACTAAGGCAATTTAAAGCAAAAGCCACTTTCAAAGCTGTTTGAATTCCTGAAGGTACAGTGGATTTGAGGTACAGTATATTCCATATCAGTCTTTGGATTGTCTTTCTGATCTCCAAAACTACAAAGAAAATTCATCAATAAATAACCCCAGTACCCTTTCTGCACTACACAGCCACTCAGTTGGTCCTCACCCCCTCTCCCCTTCCTCTGTGGGGTGAGGGAATAGGGGAGATAATCAGAAGGGTAAAGATGAGAAAACTTGGGGGTTGAAAGACAGTTTAATAGGTAAAGCAAAGTCTGCACATCCAAACAAAGCTATATAAGGAATTCCTTCATTACTTCCCACTGGCAGGCAGGTGTTCAGTCATTCCAATCACATGTGACAGCTACTTGGAAAGACAAACGCCATCACTCCCAATGTGTGTCCATCCGTGTCACTCTCCCCACTCCCTTTCCTTCTTCTTCCCCCAGCTTTATATGCTGGGCATGATGCCATATAGTATGGAATATCCCTTTGGCCAGTTGGGGTCAACCGTCCCAGCTGTGTCCCCTCCCAACTTCTTGTGCACGGCCAGCCTACTCACTGATGGGGCGTTGTAAGAAACAGAAGAGGCCTTGAATCTGTAAGCATTGTTCACCAATAATGAAAGCATCATCCCTTGTATTTTCATCACAAATTCAGAACATAGCCCTACACCAGCTACTATGAAGAAAATTAACTCTACCCCAGCCAAAACCAGCACGCATACCCAGAAGATTCTGTCATCCACAACACACCCTCTCTCCATGACTGGCAAAATCTTCCTCATGACAAAGTTTTACTCCTGAGCAGTTTAATCTTTTACAGAGCATTAGAGGCCACCGTGACAGCAGGTACACCTTTTGGGCCCTGAAGCCCTGCAGGGTTTTGGTTATGAAGCAGCACCACCTTATTCTGCATGTATAGGGGTCAATTTCAGGGTTGGATCATGGCAGTGGCTGGGAAGGGAATGGCACCATAAAACACAGTAACGCATTCCCTGGGGGATTTCCTTTTCACTCTCTGCCTACAAATTGTGCCATACGGATAGCTGGCAAAAAGGGGAGGACAGATGTCTGGAGACACTATAGTTACTATGTTAACTGCCTGTGAGCTTATTCATCAAAAGGTGATCACCCTTTGTTCTGGTAAGAATTTATTTTAACTTTCTTTGCAGCTTTGAGAGGTTGACAGCAAATCACTATTACACAGTTCTTAAAAAGTACCAAGTGATTTGCAGCCTGATTAAAAGACATGGTTCTTGGCCTGAAATACTAAACATTAAGCAAAACCTACAAAGGCAGAACAAAACTAAATTGTGACAGCAGCAGAAAGAGAGATGAATGGAAGCCCTCTCTGTAGCCATGCAGGCTCTGTTCTGGTTTGCATACTCATGCACTACACCAGACCAGGCTGGATGTCACAGGAATTCACAGCTACACAAGCAAGCAAGTGCTGTTACACCAAAAAGAAGCTTCTTTCTCTGTCTTCAGAGAAAGTGGATGTTTGGAGCATTTGAACAAGCACAACAAAAACACTCCTCATTTTTAAAAGAGAGACTTGGATGTGCAGATGGAAACAAAACCCAAAGCAGAAGCTATTTGCTTTCCAGCAGTGTTTCACAGAGATAGAGCTCCCATGAGATGCCCCTTGGTTCAACCTGGAGTTAATTTCCTGTGGACTAAGAAAAGCATTAAATTCCTATGTGGTTCTTGTCATAAGAAAACAAAACTGGAAAACTCAATCATTTAGAGACTTCTGTCAACAGTAAATCTGCTTTTGGGGTTTGCATCCTATGCGTAACATTTCTTGTGGAGGATTAGCCATCAGCTATACAAATCTGAAGTCTCACAAGCTGAAGATGGAAGTTCAAGTGAGAATTAGGCTCACACAGGGGTATGAAGCCCAAAAAGCATCACACCCTTTGGAGGAGGGTCAGAGATACAAAGCAAAGTCAGCTTCTTCCAACTTCATAAAATGTGAAGCAGAAGAGAATCTACCCTGGCATCATATTCACCAGAACTTTGGATGGACTGCAATAGTGAAATCAGACGTTCAGTCAGAGACAAGGGAGAAAGGAGAACTTAACTATCCCTTTTCCCTGAGAAGGCATGTTCTAGAGGGAACCCTGCAACACTACTCACAACAGAGAAATCTCAGAAAACAGCTGAAGGAGTAAATTGGCAAAAAGGAACGGAGCTGGTAGTATTTTTCTCAGGTTTGCTACCAGCATACGCATGATCTCGACAGGCTGGACTGATGGACAGAGACCAATTCTATAGGAGTCAACAAGACAAAGTGCCAGGTCCTGAACTTGGACCATAATAACCCCATGCAATGCTACATGCTTGAGAAAAAGTGGGTGGAAAGTTGCCCAAAGGAAAAGGACCTGGCGGTGCTGATTGACCATGGCTGAACATGAGCAGCTTGTGCCTAGGCACCCAGGAAGCCCAACAGCATCCTGGCCTGTATCATAAATAGTGTGATCAGCAGGGCAAGGACAGTGATCATCACCTGTACTGGGCACTGGTGAGGCTGCACCTCAAATCCTGTGTTCAGTTCTGGGTCCCTCACTACAAGAGAGACATTGAGGTGCTGGAGCATGTTCAAAGAAATTCAACAAAGCTGGTGAAGGGTCTAGAGAAAAAAGTCCTGTGAGGAGCAGCTGAGGGAACTGGAGTTGCTTAGTCTGAAGAAAAGGAGGCTGAGGGGAGACTTTATCACTCCTTAAAACTACCTGAAAGAATGTTGTGCCAAGGTGGGTGTTGATCTCTTCTCTCAAGCATCAAGAGATAGGACAAGAGGAAGCAGCCTCAAGTTGTGTCAGTGGAGGTTTAAACTGGGCATTAGGAAAGATTTCTTCACTGAAAGGGTTATCAAGCGTTGGAACAGGTTGCCCAGGGAAGTGGTGGAGTCACCGTTCCTGGGGTTATTTAGAAGACATGTAGATGTGATGCTTAGGGACATAGTTTAGTGGAGGTCTTGCTAGCATTAGGTTGGACTTGATCTTAAAGGTCTTTTCCAACCTAAATAATTCTACGATTCTATGCAGAAAGGCTGTTCTTCAGTATAGCACACCTACCCAGTGTCTTCACCCAACTGCTGTTAAAGGGCTATGAACTTTAACACAGCCCAAGTATGGCTGTAGAAGTCACTGCAACAAAAAGGCTGCCTCTGTAGAAACAACCCTCATTAAGTCAGAGGGGTAGAAAGACCAAAGGAAAATAAAAAAGGCGGGCAGGGGGGATGAAGCAGCCATTCTTTATATAAGTACCATTATTTCTTGAATGCTTTCTACAAAGTTCCTTCCATTACCCTCCTCCTTGGAAGAGTTTAGAATTCACATTAGAGGGGGAAAACAACTGGAAACCACGCTAGCAGTTCAGGGAAACAAGGGCTGTAAAGTTCTCAAGATAAAACATAATTTGCCAGTCTGACATCTCTTTCTTCTTGATGAAACTGCATGCCTGTTTTTAACACCAAAAAATCAGGTCAGTCACTGTCCCTCACTCAGTGCCACAGCCGTTCTGAAAATACACATCAAAGCACTAGCTTAAAAAGCAAACTGCCAGGCACCACTGCAATGCAGGTCAAGCACATGAACAATTTTCTTTTTTGCCTGTGCAAAAGGCCACACTTATTCCCCCAAGAACACAAATTCCAGGCACCTGTGAGGAGGCAGATAGAGCAGGCAAGCAAAAGCTGCCATCCCACTGCCCCCCACAGTGATGCTCTCAGCACGGAAGTGGGAAATAACATGTCACCTCCCAGAGTAGTTCATTTCAACAGGCAGAGGGAATGGCCAGCAACATGCTGAGCAACAGCACTCACATGCCAACCATTCTCTCTCCTCCTGACTGCCAGCCTGCACAACCCATGAACATGCAGTGATCTTCCCAAGACCCTTGACACAAGAGAGTTGTTAAATAGGTGCTTCGCTGAAGGAAAGGAGAACTTACGAGCAAAACAGAGAATATGATAATGAACTGTTCACAAGGGCTTTATCTCCACAGGGGAGGGATTTGTTGACTTTAAACCCTCAGCCAGTGGATGATGAAACACTTTTCCTGGAGTTTACTGGACCAACAGTAAATAGTGTGCATGTACGCATGTGTGATTTTTTTTTTGAAGCTTCTGGTTTTTTGCACAGGTTTAAAGGTACCCAACATATATTGCACCTAGCGCAGGAACAGCTGAGTATCAAATTCAAGAACCAAATTTCATGTCTTAGCCTTTTTATTGTTTTTTTTTAACCATCCAGTGCCTCCATTTATCTGCCTATAATATATACCATCAGAGAAGCATGAACACAGGACAGGAACAAAAAGAACTTGTAATTATCAAAGGATCAGGTTCCAGGAGCAGGCAACTTCATGCTTGATGTTGTAAAAAAAACCCAACAAACCAAAACCCAAAATTGGTGGGACAAATACAGCCTATGTTGTCTTCACACTTTGTTCTTTCTCCACAGCACTATACCCTAACACACCTGAGTTGCTTCTGTTTTTCAGACCACTACTCTCCAATATTACTGCCTCAAAAACTGGGAATTATTTTGATATTTATTATTTAACATTTAATAATACTAACAATATTATTATATAGAATAATGTTATATTTAATTTAATATTATAATTATTTTTAAAGGAGAAAAAAAATATACACATGCATACTTTAAGGACTGACTGGATTGGTCTTTTCCTTTTAGGCTTATCATGTGTGGAGAAGGGGAGGGGTTTCCTCTTACCAGAGTGGTCTGATTTTTTTTTTCCTTTTTTCTTGTTCACTCCATAGGTCAAAGACCAAATCTGAAGCTACACTTCTCATGTAATAATGGGACTAAAAGAGAT
>JANHGB010032730.1:0-20695 GCA_026283785.1 Coracopsis vasa | reverse complement strand
CTGAAGAGGCCAAAGTCTGCTCTCTTGAAGTCCAGGGCAGTGAGCTTGCTGCATGCTCTTCTCACTGTCCTGAGGATATCGAATTCGACCATCTCATGATCGCTGCAACCAAGGCTGCCCTGGAGCATCACATTTCCAACCAGCCATTCCCTGTTGGTGAGCACGAGGTCAAGCATGGCACCTCTCCTTGTCCGCTCTTCTATTACTTGCAGAAGGAAGTTGTCTTCCACACAATGGAGGAACCTCCTGGATTGCTTGTGCCAGGCCGCACTGTCCCTCAAACAGGTATCAGGGTGGTTGAAGTCCTCCATGAGAACAAGGGCCTGCGAGCGTGAGGCTGTTCCTCTCTGTCTATAGAGCACTTCATCCACACAGCCCTCTTGATCAGGCGGTCTGTAACACATCCCCACAGTTATGTCTCCCATCGCTGTTCTCCCTTTAACCCTGACCCACAAACTCTCTGTTGACTGCTCACCTGTCTCCAGACAGAGTGCCACACTCTCCAGCCTATCCCTAACGTAAATAGCAGCTCCCCCTCCCCGTCTGCCAGGCTTGTCTTTTCAAAAGAGCCTGTAACCTTTCATTCCAACACTCCAGCCATAGGAGCCATCCCACCATGTTTCTGTGATACCTATTATATCATATCCCATAGACATGCACACATCTCTTATTCCTCTTGTTTGCTCCCCATACAGCAGGCTTTTGTATAGAGGCATCTGAGCCGAGCTCCAAATGAAGCCGGCTCATTGGCTGGACAGGCTGGAATATCTCTACATTGCTCTGAGCATTTATTGTAAGTGCTGGCAACTGACTGGGAGTGCTGGGATGGAATGATGCCCCCTTCCCCCAACACATCTAGTTTAAGGCTTCCTTGACCAATCCGGCAAGCCTCCTACCAAAAACACTCTTCCCCTTTGTTGTCAGACCAGCTCTACCAGCCTCCAGTAGACCTGGCCTCCCAAATTGAGTCCCATGTTCTGAATACCCAAACCCTTGCCTATGGCAGCACTGTTCTAACCATCTATTTACCTGGCCAATCCTCCAAGCCTTTTTAAGGTCCTCGAGAATTGATGAAAAGATAATCTGAGCTCCAGAGCTCCTAACCACCTCTCCCAGGGCTCTCTAGTCCTTCTTTTATGTTCTCCATACTGCTATCTATATCACTGGCACCTGCACGGATCACTGGAAGCGGGTAATGGTTAGTGGGCCTTACTAGAGCAGGCAGCCTCTCTTCAACATCCCTGATCCAAGTCCCTGGTAGGTAACACACCTCCCTTGAGACTGGGTCAGGCTGACAGATGGGTGCCCCTGTTCCTTTCAAAGTAGAGTCTCCTCCTACTACGACCCGCCTCTTTCTCCTGGCAACACCAGTAGTGATCTTCTTTACCAGTTCATCAGTTGGTTGTTCATGTTGTGAGTGTGTTTTCTTGTTAGCCCCCTTCAGAACTGCAAAGCAGTTCTGGGTGGGGACATCAGATTTAGGAGGAAGCCCCTTGCTTTTAATTGTCCTCTTGCTCTTTTTTTTGTTTGGGTTTTTTGTTGTTGTTGTTGTTTTTGTTTTGTTTTGTTTTGCTTAGTTTTGTTACTAGTTCCCATCTTCCTGGGTTAACATCCTCTTTCTTTCCTGCATAAACTACAATGGACGCTTGAGGCCCCTGCACAGTTTGGGCCTGGAGCAAGCAGTCCTGCTTCCTCTCAGCTTCCCTGACATCTTTTATCCTATTGACAGTGTCCCACAGCTCAGCCCCTGCTGCAGGAGGACCTCCACCAGGGAGCACTGAGCGCAGCCCTGCCCATTGTGCACCCCTATATGAGCGATCAAAGTCCATATCTTAGCAGAGTTAGATAGTGTGGACATTGACACAGAATTTCTCAAGTTATTTTTGTAACTGCTGTCTTTTGTATAAATAAACGCTTATTGATATGGCGCATGAAGGGGGACCTCAGTCCTTCAAACCTCAGCTGAGCACCTGTTTTGGTGCTGGAAAACCTAAATAAAATACCTGTTCATACAAAAGCATATAAAGAGTAGTATAGTCTGCAAGAAGGACATTTCAGAAACAACATTTAGTCCATCTTCATATTTCACACAGTGATGGCATGAATGTCCTCGATATTTCATGTTCTCTGCTAGTTGTTGCTTATGAAGTTCCAGATGTCAGTAACTCAGCAGGCAGGTTTCAAATGAGTGAAATACTTAGATTTGAGCACGCATTTGCCATTCTACATTCCCCTTCCCCCTTCCAAAAATGCTTACTGGTGAAAAATTGATTTCTCAGAGTGACAAAAGGTGTTGCTTAATGGTTACATGCGAAATAAACAGCTAGGGATGAATTCTGAACTTTGCAGAAATTTTGGATTTTTTTTTATTTTCAATATCTAACTTTAACATTTATATTAAAAAGTGTTGGTTTCCAATGTAGATATGAGCTTTTTTTGAAAATGTCTGCATAAGAAGATGAATTCATCCACAAAATTTAAGAAATTTTGACACCCCACCCCTCAATCTAGTTTTTGTAAGCATACTAAGACTAAATTTCCATACATATGTTTCAATGAGGACATCAGCTAGCCATGTACCAAGACTATCTTCCCTGTGATTCACAAAATCCATATTCCTGCTATATTTTTGAAGCTGAAAATTAGTCCTGGTAATACCAACACAACTATACTCTCTTTTCACATTATAATGAAAAGAGGCAGAAGGTCCTAATTCAGTATAAACATTAGCTTAATAGAAGCAAAAGAAACAGCAAAATTACTCAGATCGGGTTTTTGCACTTCACTTTTGTCCTGCTCTTTAACAAGGACCATGACCTTGAACACGCACCACCTGCGTATTGGAAAATAGCTCAAGGAATATGTATCACCTAGAGATCTTTTAGTATCATGGAGCGAGAACAAAAATCCAAGGTTAAACATTCAAATATTAACAGAATAAGATGAGAAAATAAAAAAGGAGAGGAAGCCATGAAGAGCAGCATTTATGAAATAAAAATTGAAAATACTCTAATTCCTCATTAAGAAGCCATAATCAAGGCCTGAATTACAAGCTGACTAAATTCCTGGCATATCACATTTGGTTGGAAAGCTATGTTTTACAAATTTTGATGTTCTTTATAGGTAGAAATGAAGCTTACAGTTTGTATGTTCTCAGACTTAGTCAGGCATATTCATTATTTCAAACAATTCAGTTATTTATTATTCTTTCCTTCAGTTTCTAAACCTTCTAAGGCTGTGGTTCACCTGCAGTTCACCTGCAGTTCATGCACTTGGACCAACGAATCATAAGTGTAAACCACAGATGACTACAGCAGAGGGAGCAGGCAGTGACTGCACAGCATGAAAACAGCCATAGGACTCCTGATTCTAGGTCTTCCAAGCATCCAGCTGCACTCCAGCATATGCCTGTATGCTCTATGGCTCCTGTCAAGGCATGCTCTTGCTGGAGAGTGTGGATGCTTTGGGCAAAGAGGTCCGGCTTGGGTGATGGTATTTTATTTGGTTGCTTGGGGTTTTTTTTGGTTTGCTTTGGTTTTATTTGGGTTTTTTTTAAGTGTAAGAAAAGAGTGAAAAAAGACGAAAAAAACTTACAAAAAATTCAGATAAGAAAATCCTATACAGTTTGAAAAAGTTGTCCTAAGTTCTTCTGAGAGAAGGTTTTCAGCAAGGAATTGAGAAGCTGCTATTCGAAAGAGATTTGTTTCTTTTAGCTGGAAAACTGCCTCTGGGTTGTTTGAGTCTTCATGTGTTCAGGATCTTTCCTAAATGTCTAACATTTATGACCATAGGAAATACTGTTAAGTTTCACTTTTTATAGCCTGCTCCTCCTCTCCTTGGGGCCACTAGACCCCACCACTGACAACAGCCTTGCTTGTGTCTCCCCCTGCCCCTGCAGGTTGGTCCTCCATCATGGGTTCCTTGCTCACCCTTCCTGGATGGAACCTGAGGAACCCTCATCCGCCCTTTCTCCAGCTGCTCATGGCAAGGCTCCCAGCGGACACTTTGACCATTTTCAAATGGGGTTAGAAAACCAGCATAAACTTCTAATGAAAGCCAGTCAGTGAAGAAACACCCGAGGTTTTCTAGACAGAGACTGTCTTTTGAGGGACACATTTAAACTCTTAACTTTGTTAAAAATTATTTTAATATCAGCTTCTATGAGAACATCTATGTCTTCTGCTATCATGTCTATGCTATTATGGAAAACAATTATGGCTTAACTTTCACTGAAGCTTGGTGAAAGATTTTGGCTAAAATAGCAAAATACGTCAACTAGCGACATCGAATTTACTGAATACTTTTAGCCACAGAAGGCTTAAAGTAGTCTTCCTTCAAAAAAAACCCAACCAAACCAAACAAACAAAAAAAAACCAACAAAAAACCCAAACAACCCCAAAACCCCCCAAAACAACAAAGTGTTGATATTTAAAGAAAATTGGGTGGTTCTGTTTCCTTCATTCAAAATAGTATTTAATTTAGAAAATTTCTAACAAACTTTTTTTAAAACTGAAAAAAACCCAAACCCAACATTTAAACAACAGATTTTGCTTCAGGTCAAAATGAAGCATGTAATCTGAGCAAAGGTAATTTAATTTCTCTTAAAAATGTTTCCTTTACACTCAACCCAAAATTTTTTTTCTGTACTTTCAGAAATACCAACAAAACAAAAGATTCATTATTTACACAGCTGCTTTTCTGACACATATGCCCCAGTCTCACGGCTACATTTCTTATTCCTGGCTGGGCTTCCCAAGAACATTCCACTAGTTAATAGCAGTAACATGGGTCAATTCAGGCTTGAGGTAGGTAGGTGGTGTTTAGAGGATTTTTGCCCACTGCCATTAGGTCTGAATGGATTCCATTTTATTATTTTATCAGTTTCTCAAATCTGGGGTAATATTTTATGTTGCAATCTGTTCTTTGATTTTGATAGAACTAAGGTTCAGGGTTTTAATAGAGAAAGGTACTAATACAGGTTTCCTACTTCAAAATGTTTTATTACTTCCTTACCATTCTCATTATTGTGTTTTTCCAAAGTAGAATATTTGCAGAAGTCTTATTCCTGGCCTAGTCTATGTTACTGGCAATTCACATCCTCATTTTTGGAATCTACTGCATCAAGCCATTGGAGTGCTCTAAAATTTGCCCACAGACTTTGCTTACTGTGCTCTCGTAAGATAACCTAAGTTTCCCAGTTTGAGAATGTAATTCTGCTGAAGCTGTGGAGGTGGAATGCCTCACTAGGATTTAAGCTCACATTTAGAGAAACAGAGTCAATGTTTTCTTTAGCATTTAATCAAATTCACACCAAAAAGCTCTTCCTCTACATGCTCACAGCTTCTCTGAAATTTATTGCCTTTTCTCTTTCGCACCTTCCCATTTTAAGTTCTCTGGACACTAGCTTATACTCCAGTAATTCTCACCTTTCACTACTTTACTCACCTTCTTTCTATTTCACCATTTTCTTTTCATTCATCCACTAGACATATTTCTGACACCATTTTTCTTTCCTGTCTCACTCAATGCTTTTCCTGTTTTGAATTTCTGCACTAGCTTATGCTTCCCATGTCCCCCACCACCTCTGTGTCCTCTATGGAGCTTTCTTGGGCTCTGTTATTTCTGCATTTCCACTCTTGTCCTCATGCTGATATACTCCCTAACGCCTTTTCTCCTTCGGTTTGTTGTTTGTTTTTCACCAAATCCTTTACACAGAAGTTGTTCAATGCCTCCCTCAATTCCCTCATTCATAATTTTCTCATGCTTGTAACACTCTCCAGATGCACATATACGATAAACTTCATCCAAAAGCTAGAATGACCAATGACTCTTACCAATGACCAATTCGAGTAATCACAGCAACTAGATCCCAGTCTTCCTTTGTTCACTCTATTGTGATACTTGTCCTCTTAGCCTTTTCTTTCTAAACAACTATTTTATTGAGCTTGTAGATGTGATCAGGACAGTGAGTCCCAAAGCACTAATAAGGTATTTTGGATAATATTTAGCTTAGCTTTAAGGTATCCTTCCTGCCTCTCATCAGAAAGCTAGCTTTCTTTTACTTCCTCAAGAAGATCATGATTACAAAAGTGATCACTGCTCCCAGTTGGAGTACATATCCCCATACTTAGCCAGACAGATCCCTGGGTTTCTGTCCAGAGAATTTTTACATGCTGGGTGGAAGAAGGGCCATTAAGTACTCTAGGAGCCCTCAACAAAAAGATGTAAGTAGTGAAGCTTAACTATAATTTAATCGTTGCTAACAATAACTGTTATTTACAATGTAACCAGGCAAAGGAGGAACTTGCTGTATCACATAAAAAAGGAGAGGGAAAAAAAGGAATATATCACCATGCTATAGCTTCCATCTGTTCAGACATGGAAGGAGATCTTTGCATGACATTTAGAACAAATATGATATTTGTTTATCCAAAACAGAGACTATCAAATTGTGCAGCCCGTTCCTCAGGCACATCTTGCTGAGAGTGCCTGAGCTGCAGGATACTGCTCCGAAGGTGACCTCATTCTGAAAGCTGAATCCAAATGAATACAAAAATATTTGCTTATTGAAATGTGTTGTAGCAGTTTTCAAAAAGTGACCTAGTGAGACTTGCAGCCGAGGAAAAAAGGTTTATTTTAGTTACTGCTCAGCTTGGTATATTATGCATCAACCCGGGGCTCCTTCTACTAAGGCTCTCAAATTGTTTTAGGAAAAAGCAGAATGAATAAAATACATATATATTACTTCTACAGAACCGTTTTTTTCTCTGAGTTTTATCAGGATAAATTCAGAGTAAGTCTAATGAAGTCAATGGCTTTCTAATAGTGTAAAAGCAAACAAATTGAGCTCTGAAGCTTCTCATGTTTTATTTGCCAAGTGTTTTCATGCTATGCTGGCAAATGGACAGTGACAGGATGTACAGGTTTTGGGAACCCTTTGGCAGGCACCAAAGAAGCCCTATTATACCGCACGACAATACAGCCATTTGCAAATGCTACCAGAACCAGACTTCCCAGCCAGAAGCAGAGCAGTTCCTCTCACTGGTCTGTTGTCCTCACATGCTTACTTGCGAAATTGTAAGGAAAAATGCATGCTGGACTTTTCCTTGAGGTGGCAATTGGGGGTGAATGAGATTTTTTTCACTAAAATCCAAATATGAAGGAAAAACATTAAACAAAAGTTACAAACAAGCGTCATCCACTCTTTTCCTCCTCTCCTCAAACATGGGCTTGAGCTCTTTCCAAACTCCCACAATACCCAGTATCGTGGCTCTTTTATTCAGTCAGAACAGATAATTTTCTTTTGGAGATAAGCTTTCAACCTCACATTAAATTACTTGCATTATTTCTTAACAGCTTCTATGTTTGCTGAAAGAATAAAGTCAATTGTCATATTTAACTTAATTTGTGCTTAATGAATTAGAGGGCCAGATCTAGAAAAGACCTTCAGCACCTTAAATGCATCTTCCAGAAAAGCTAGGTTCCCAAATCTGTTTTCAGTACTGAAAGCACCCTCTGAGTTGTCATTTCACAGGAGGGTGCTGACACTTTGAAGCCACCTCCCTTCAGAGGTCAGAAAGGTCTTGCTCCCAGGCTGCCCTTCCAGCCACAAAGGGGAGCCAGCAGATCAGTAGAGCTGCCTGAAGGCTTCAGTGGAAGAGCAGTAGTTTATCCCTCAAGAGGACCTAATACATAGGACACTGCTTCTGGCTAAAGTCAGCAGTGACTGCCGCTTTCTTCTACGACAGCTGTAGGAGGTGTAAGCACCCACTTTAAGCCAAGCCTATCAGCTGGAGAGATTGGTTGCAACTCTTCCCCTTTTAGTGTTCTAAATGACCCAGCACAGGCACGTTCACTCCTGATTTTGAACCATGCAGGAAAGCAAAAGAAGAGCCACATGAGAAATAAGTATGAGCATGATTGAGACCAAATGGTTACAGCTGGTATGGAGAAGAAAATGCTAAGCTTGGGTTTCTCCTTCAAGCATTCAAACAGCTGGAATACAACCCAATGCTATCCTTGCAGGTTTCCTTCAACATCCCCTTGTAATAACCTTATTTTCCCCTGCCTCATGTGATTTCATGTGACCCATAACCCTAAAGCAAGATGAGAAGCATTGCAAGCTACCTATGGGCCAAGTTGTTGCACAAGAAACCCTCCAGATGGTTACTCAAAAAATGAACAGAAACTTGTAGTCCGACAAGGAGGAAGAGTTCTAAACTAGTTCTCATAACAAGGGAAGAGACTTCTTCAGTGCTGCCTCAGCTGTCTTCAAGGCTCATCTCTTCTGTCAGTGTTGACTGAATCTGGTCAACAAGGTCAGAAGTTATTGTGGGGAATTGCAGCAGCTTGCTTGCTTACCCTTGTACAAAACTTCATACCACCTAAGCAATGCCAAGCCAGTCATAATCAGCAAGACCTTTTCTGTGTTATTACTTGAGACAATATAGCACAATTGATGATCTTCATCACATCAAAGAAAGCCTGTAGCTCGTCCTTGCTCTGTACACCTTGGACATGGTCCTTCCTCATTCAGCTCTCCATTCTTTCCCCAAGTGAAGTTAGAATAGGGATTCAAGAGAAAGGCTGAAAGTGAGGGGATTGTGAGCATTAACTCTTGTTAGCATATCTGGGCATCAGCTTATCACCTGCTGTTAGTGTACTGAAACACAGAACAAAGCTGCATTTCTGTAAGAGACATTGGGTGCAAAATTGGACAGAAGAGCGTCAGATTGCAGTTATTCCATTCTTTCACACAAAATGTGAAATAACATGTTAACTGCCTTCTGGGCATACAGTAAGCTTCCATTAAAATAATCACCATATGGCTCTTTTTGGGACATGGTAACTTTCATGTTATTTCGCAATCCATTCAGATGAATCATTTCACAATGGACCCTACAGGACCTTGAAAGGATTTTATCAGGTTACTGGATTAAGGCTTTGATAAAGATTCTAAGGAAAAAGCAGGTGGAAATAACAGCTCACACAGTGCCTCTGCAGAGTGATTACTGGGCTGTATTCTCTGTTCAAATGGGAAAAGGAAATCCCTTGAAATAAAAGTCTGGTTGCTGCTGATTAGCTGACAAGAAGGAAATTCAACACTACACACATACGCTATACACTCTATATGCGCTACCAACAGATCCATCATGTCAGCAATTCATTTTCTTATGTAGGCATGGGTTTGGAGAGGAATTCATTAAGGCCCAAATAAATTAAAAACGAAGTATCCCTTGCCTTGCATGATTTTCTATATACATAGTTCACAAGTCTGATTTTGGGTTGTTATTTTTTATATTTATCCATTCCTCACTTTACTGCATTATACAGTCAGGGATCCATATATTTTGCTTTTTGCTGCTATCAGCATAAGACTTACAGCAGTTTCTCCAGCTGCAGGAATACTTTAGTAAGAATATTCTCTGTGGAACACATTTCCAAATCTTTGAGTGGTTCCAGTTGTACCTGGAGCTTAGTACAAGGATTAAGGGCATGAAAGATTAAGGGTGAACTCTGGTTAACATTCACCTAAAACATCATTATAGGTTGGGGTTTTTTTAAACAGTCTATATCATCTCTTTTTCCTCCAGTTTTACCCCTTGCAGAGTCTTTGAAATGCATTGTCTGTTGGAGGACTCCAGTTGTACTGGTGATGGTACGTTAGGTGGCAAGTCCCATGAAGCACGCTAATATGCACTAATCTTTTAATGATGATGAATATTTGACTCTTTATAATAGGGGTATTTTTTTTTCCGTAAAGAGGTTTTCCACAAAAAAAAAATCATCATAATGGCTGTCACAAGTAAGCTTCCCTCCCCTTTGAAAGAACTGACTGTAGTGGAAAAGATAATTACTTAGTTCCTTTATCTCCAAATTATTTGTAATAAAACCCGAAATCGCACCACAAGGTCTTTCATGAGGATGTCATAAATTAAGATGCATCGATGTATTTGGTGCATCTGTTCAGCTCTGTGCTCCTTTGTCTTCTGCAAATAGCGCAGCAGCTTCAATACCCAGCAGACAGCATTTACGCAAATGATGTCGTGGTCTGTATCATTAATATTCAGCGATTGTCTGTCATAGACACCTTACTGTACATCTGTTATGCAAATTTATGTTAATTTTTGCTCACTGACAGCTGCCTTGGTTCCCTCCCTAAAATGATCTTTTCCATTTTGAAGTTTGCAATCTGTTCCCAAAAATGTTAATCTAACAATTAACTGAAATTGCTAAACAGAAATTTTACATGTTATGTCCAAAATAGAAACCAGTGTTTTTAAATAGATGGTGAATCTTCTTTTCACATCATTTGTTTTATATGCGATTCAGAGAAGGGTAAACATTGATCTTTGCACAGCCTGTGTTGGGATAAGTGACAATCTCCCTATACAGTAATAGGTTTTGCAGGAAATGATGCCATCTTGTTTTCACATAGGCTATGGGCATAAAACTGACTTTCCTATTAAAAAATGCTCTTTGTACAATTGCTTTTCTATTTAGACTTTTTGAAACAGAGAGGCAACTCTTTATTAATATGTTGTTAATTTAAATCTTTGATATTAAGTAATATGACCACATTTCAAATAAAGACAGCATTTAAAACATGTTTCAGAGCAACTAAACCATAATAGCATAATGTATCAGGAAAAGTAAGATATGGAGGTCTTGGAAGCGAAGTTCAGACTGCTGAGGCAAATGCTTTGACCCAGTGTGCCCACAAACAGGTTTTTGCTTCCAGAGTCAGGAACCAGACAAGTTACACCAGGTACCCCACAAAGAACCAGTGGGCATGTGGGCAGGTGGTGTACAGGACAGGGTTTAAGTCTGCCAGACATTAGGGAAGGCACACGAGGAGAGCCTAGACAGCAAAACAGCCTTCCCCTTAAAGCAAAGTGCAACTAGGTTGCTGGCACAGACTGTTTACATGTTCCAGGGCATTACTTAGATCTGGAGCAAGCGAAACATTGACGGGAGCCAAGAGAGGGCTTCCGTCAGACACACACCTGCAAGAGATGTCAGAAACACCAGGGTAGCTCCTTGTCTCAGAGAGGACAGCTCTTAAACTGGGAATGAAATGGAGAAAGACAAGCAGTTGCAGACCAGGCTGTTAGGAAAGCGAATTAAATAAGAGTAGGCATAATGCCCATATTGAGAAAGAAGCCCTTGAGTGTCCATATACTGAGGCCAACAGCTTCAAAGCAGGAACCTCTTAACTACATTTCCTGACAGTGTAAAATATGGCCATGATTTTTTAGAAACCTATGGGCAAGTCTGAATTAGACAGAATAATACATAACCTGACTATAAACCATAGATGAAGGCAGGCTGAAAGAAGTTAAGTTGTAGACATTAGAAACAGCATTACAGCACACCACAGATTCAGTATCAGTCTTCACCACAGAATATACAGTCAAGATACCTATCCAAGCCCTATCCTTATCAGGAAATAAAGAGCATGCTATGTCAGGCTGAGCTGTCAAAATAAGAAGAGTAGGAAAATTAAACTGATAAATTAAAGAGCAGCATGTCACCTGACTGATGGCATCCCTCCAGGAGATCTCTCAGAAGCATAGCTGCTGTTTCTAACAAAGAATACAGAATAGCTCATTAAAAAATACAGAATTGCAGGGTAGCAAACATTGCCCTTTCCTTCCAAAAAGAGAAACAGAGGAATTCTCAGTTACAAACTATGAATCCTCAGAAAATTTTTTGGAACAACTCATTATGACAAAAGTATAAAATCACCAAAATGAGAACATTACGAGGCCAAGCTAGCAGAGCTTTTGTTAAGGAAAATTGTTCTTCTCTAGTCTATTGTAATTCATCAAGAGTGTTAAACAATGGACGATGAAGACCATTTTGTAAATAAGTTCACTTGAAAGCCCAAGTATTTAATTGAAAAAGTATTTCCTGAGGAACCAATTAGGAAAACAAAGTAATCATGTAAGAAGAGTGAATATTCTGCTGTAGTTCAGAAAGTGATTGACAAAGCTACAGCAAAAAGTATATAACTTACTCCTAAATTCGAAACTCATAATGAAATATTGCTGAGCTATTTCTGAAGCTGCAATTAATAAGATAGATTGTTTGGAAAAGGGCTAAACAGCCATATCAGTATTTGCAGGTGACAACACTTTGTCTAGATGTCCAGACAAAAGAAAGTGCTTGACACTTCGGAAAGCCTTTAAAATAAATCACAAGGCAGCACTTGAAAAACAAATTCAATGTCAAGTACAAGATAAATTTAGGCACACGGGATACTAGATTTCAAGGAACCTCCTGAGGCATCAGATTCTACTGTTTACTGTTATGGGCAACCACATCATATAACTTCATACAGTTTATCAAGTTCCAGTTTTTGTTCTAATCAGAATGATCATACACAGTTTTGATAAACAATCTTAGAATAAAGTTTTGTTTATAGCAACATTCAAGCATATAACAAGCTACTGTGAAGATGATTAAAAAGAATTAAAACTTCCTTTGCCTCTAGTGTTAAATGTCTTTTCATTAACTTTACTAGATAAAGTGGAGCTTGAAATATAGTTCAAATAATATTATGTTATCCTAGTGTAGGGAAAACCCCTACGCAAAAATTTTTATATATACACATATATATATCTCAACTAACATTGGGGATGAGGCATTTTACAGTCATTCCTTTTTTATTTTTAGGCACCAACAGAGAATGGAAGAACCCTTCCTGTGGTTATCTCTATCTGGCCTCCTGTGCTTTTCAGCAGTTCAGCCTTCATAAATAGTTTTTCTAACTAATTACAATAGCCTGAAATACCCTCCTATGGAAGTCTTGGTTGGTTGCTTTAATTACAGAAAACTGGTGGGGTGGACAGGAGAACACACCAAAGATTGTCTATCTAGCACCACCTGTAATGTTGGAGTAAAGCAGTGGGATGACAGCAGGACAGTGGTGCAGGCAGAAAGCTATTAGGAGCAGTAGATGAGCCCAAGGTTACTGCATCCACTTGGCACCCCAGCAAGCATATCGCTGCCTGCTGGATGCTATTCATCAGTCCCAAGGCTCAGGGCTCTGCCTCTGCTGTTTTAGCTTAGTTTTGAACTTATTTCAAACATCCTCAGTCCAGAGAGATTGTTATTAAGTTGAGGTCCACAGAGAGATATAGCTTTCATTGTTTGAAATAGTTCAGTCACAGTAGCTGGAAGAAAAATGCCAAAGAGCAGCTACAATATAACTAATCTCAGAGTTTAAATCTGATATCTCTTTGGTGACCAGATCTTCTAAAACTGATTTTTTTCCCCTTGATATTATAATTAGATGATGCCTTTTATTTTTTTTAAATTTTTTTTTCAGTACAACATTTTACCATCATTTGCTCAAATCATTTCTAAGGAAACAGAATGTGATAAACTACTTTATTTAGTGTCCTTAAATTTTGACATTATTTTTATACCATGTAAAACTCAAATTGCAGACTATATCCTCAGCAGGATCTCAAAGGCTATGCCAGGAATTTCCACCAATAAAAGTGAACTGAGACAAAGATGATTTTGCCATTTTGATTTTCTCCTTTCCATTTTGAAATGGAAATACCTATTTCAGTGTTTCCTGATTAAAAAAAAAAAAGCTGTCAGAAAGTTGTAACAGACTGATGAGGGTATTTTCATTCCAAAAAACAGGTGCTGTAGTCTGGTTCTCAAGTTTCTGAACATATTTTTTATATAGACAAAATAAGTTTTTACAGAAATGGTACCTTAATATGAAATAAATCAAAACGTTGTTCCAGAACTGGTGAAACATTTCAATCACATTGTTTTAAAAGTGTTTTTTCCAGACTAATTTTAAAATTCTTAATGAACCATATTTCATTTGAAGTGGTGGAAGAGAATTTCAGAGGTGCCTTTGACAGTAGTTTCCTGAACAGCCCTTTCCTGAGCTCTGATTCGCAAGACACTGGATTTTAACTGTCTGTAACCAAAATGGTGAGTCTGACTGAACTGCAACTCATACCCTATACCCAGCTCTTCGCACATGCTTTGCATACAAATGCCATCCAAAGATAAGGCACAGTAGCTTTCTAGGTCTTACATATCAGAGAAATGCAACAAAAGCCTACCCAAAAGTACAGAGATGGGCAGCAGTTCTCCAAAGGACCAGACTGGTATGATGGCTGTTTTGCAACTCACTGCTTCTGCACTAGGCAGCGCACAATTCCTGCTCACCACTGGTGTCCCCCAGTACCCCTCACCGCTGCACAGACAGCTTCGTCCTGCTGCCACCCTGTTATTGCACAGTGGTTTTTGGAGATGATATCTGCAGCCACAAGGACAAAAGAGGCTTGTTTGTTTTAGGAATGCTGCTGAACCAGACAAAACCACTGTTATTTTCACTGTAACTGTTCTTTATCTTGACATCGACCCCCCCAATACAGAATACAAGCCTAAAAAAGATAGACTTAATTATATTTCTTATTTCTGACAGTCACTAGTGCAATAACATTCTCTCCCACACAGGTCACAGAAAATAAGATTGGAGGGATCTGAGAAGATTGGAAGTCTGATAAATTATTCACAAGCGCAGCGCTGAGGTTCACCTGTAGAGCTGAATTTTTTCATGGGACTGAGTGACTTTCATCAGTCATTTTATTGACCAGTGTAGAAAAATGTAAGTTAATGTACATGGGAAAATGCCCCACCAAACCACAAAACCTGCTCCAGCACCACAACTCTGACTGTTGCTAAATTAGTAATGGGATCTTGGGGTTATAATGAGTAATTTCATAATCTATCACCTCGCTGATTAATAGTGATCAAACAAGCCAGCTAAATACTAAGAGTCATTAAGAGACAAGTACACAAGAAGACAGAGGATATCATGATCCTACTGAATAAATCTGTAGTTTGCCTGCATCTCAGGTATTATGTTTTACACTTGCCTCCAGTTCTCAAAAAGTAAAAAGATGACTGTAAAACCAGGAAATGTTTTGAAAAGAACATAATGAAAAATCACTTTTGTGTAAGGAATGGCTAAATAAACCGTCTTCAGTCTTCAGACTGTAATAATGTGTACAGTCATTACTGGTATGGGTGTTTAGGAAGTGACTGTTTACTCTCTATTCTATTGCAAGAGGTCAGGAGCAAAGGGGAGCTGGACTGAACACAAAGGAAGTAGTTAGCAAATTAATCCTCAGAGAAGCCACGTTTGGTTCAGAAAACCTTCAAGCTGAAGCTGGAAACTAAAACAGTGTCTAGGAAGGGCACAGCAGCAGCATATACATGCATCCTACTGCCCTCTAGGTCATCTATTCCTCTTAAATGCAGACACAAGGTGTTAGGCAAAAGAAACCTTCCCTTGAGGCTTAGGCACTCACATCAGATAAATAAGACTTCCATGCTGTCCACAGGAGAAATGAATTAGTGTTCAATTTAGGGCACAACCCCCCAAACAAAAACTCAATATATTTAGCAGTTTTCAGCCCTCAATCGACCACAAAACATGCCTAAAAATAATCAGTCAAACTTACCTTCAAAGGCAAGGCTCTCTTCCCGATACGAGAAAAAAAACAAAAAAAGCTCTTGCCCACTGCTCAGAAGGTCCCAGCACCAAATGAGCCCCAAGCCTGCCTTCACTCCCCACCTTTATAGGCTGCAGCTATGAGCTGTGACCAACCAAAGGCTGAAAAGCACCATCCCAAATGAAAAACATTTAGTCTACAGTGTCATCACGCAACCCATTTACCTGAGAAAAGGGCTCCCTGCCCTTGTGGTACTCTTGGGAACTTCTCCCAGTTCCTGCAGTGCCTCTACCTCATACATCACCCCAATTGTTTTCAAATACAAATGTTTATTAGAATGTGACTTCAGCTACAGGAAAATTAAAGTCGCGTGTTTCAAAAGAGATTTAGTAACTTAGTAGCTAGAGGTAATGTAGAAAAAAACCCCATGAAGATTGCTAATAAATGATGATCTAAGAGAGATTTTTGATCACTAGATTGCATTCATCTGCTTCTTTCAGTCCCACTTAATCTAAACCATTGAACTAATTGCACATTCCTTGTATTTAGATAAAGCTGCTGCTTGTCTAACAGCTCCCAGTGAATTGTGAACCTCTGCTACATGTATTTAATTGTTCTGTTCCTTAAAAAATGCTACAGTGATACAGAAGAATAGAAACAAAATAAAACTGGAATAATTAATTATTATGTGGCTGGGATATGGAATAGCTTAAATTTGTGTGTGTGCATATGCTGGTACTTCCAGAGGTCTTACTGAAAATGATACTATACCAGAAGTAATATCAAGGGAAAAATGATGCAAGATGACTCAATAGCAAGTTATGAGTATCTGTGAAGCACACATCACAAATGCTGAACTTTTTGTGGCTTTGACTGCAATAATTAAGATGATTCATGGAAAAGGATACCTCTAATATCAGAATAATGCAGCTTTAGAAGGTCATTTTGAGTGGGTTTTTGATAGGCTTAGAACAATAAAACAACTCCCTAGACTTACTGGAAAAACTTCCATTAACCTGCATAGAAGAAAAAGTCAAGCTCACAGTTGAGTAGGAATAGGTGACATTTTGATCTAGCTAATATGATGATATACAAAGCATAAATGGAGCTAATTTAGATGTGCAGCAGCATATGTAAGTTTAGAATTTTGCCGAACAATTTTTATTAAAATGAAGTCTTTCTCAAATGCCAAATATACTGTGGGAATAAATAGAAGTGTCAATGAAAAGAACAAGTAAACCCAGATAAACTTTAAGATGAATTACTTAAGCAGGTGTGTAGGTTAGAGAAATTCACAAAGAAATTCCCCCTGTGAAAAGGTGTGCATTCACTTCTTGAACTGCCTGGGTTTGTACATTCACACCTCTTTGGTCTTTGTTTTTCATTAATTCTAGTAAATGAAGTTATTTTAGCAAACCAAAGAAACATACGAATTTAAGAAAAAAGAATACTCCTGCAAGGCAAGTTTGCAGTATTTCAAGCTCATCTGGGGATTTATTCCAAGACGTGAATCCTATGAGCTGTGTTCAGGACTTGAGATCTTTGCCAAGCTCTGCCCTTATGAAGAACGTAGCACACTCTAGTCATGTGCATGTTCTTCATGCACTGCAGTTTTCATGAAACTCATCAAACTTACAGCTAAAAGTAAAATGACTGAATCCAAGATTTAATGTACATGTCTTGTACATTTCCATCGCATCATATTTACACTGAAAAGGTCACGAGCTGAACTGTGTAAAACGTAGCAGATCCACGGTGGTGAATCATCGTACCGTTGGTTATTCATTTTTACACATGAATAAACTGAGCTTTCCTTCACTGTGGGGAGGGATACAAGCCTTGGGATAACACCTGGTTGGCACCCTGTCTACTGAGCCAAGGTACGCTGCAATAAGAAGTACACTCATTTATTCCCAGGTCCTTTTAGTTAAGTCATCGTTCTGTAAGGAGCAAATAAGCATTTTCACAAGGAGATTTGCAATCTACTTCATTCTGCAAATTTTTAGGCTTAGTTCTCCATGGTCCTGGCAGCTTCAGTCTCCCAAGTAGACTGGTTCAGGCAGCCCTACAGCAAGTAATATGGAATGGGATTACTGAAGTTATCTTCTTGAGGGTGTTTTCCCCACCCTGTATTTGCACTGTGAGTTATAATGAATTTTCAGTGTTTTCCTAGCACTTATTACTATGACACCCAAACACCTGGGTACAGGCAGTACACATTTTGATCTGGCTGGCTAGTGCAAGGTAATTCTTCCTGTAAAATCAAACTGCCAAGGTGGGCAGTCTCTCCCATATGGTTGGGTTTTTATTATTATTATTTTACTGCCTGACATCAGGACCTCTATATTCTCTGTAATTGACTTCTTTGTTCTGCTGACAGCTGCTGCAACCATTGTGCATAACTATTGGAAAACAAATTTGAAGTAAAAAGTCTCACAAAATCAGAACGTAGTGGAATTTCTTTACAGGACTTCAATAAGCATCAGTTTTGCAAAATTGTTGTGATTCTGGGCTAAACCTGCAAGGTAAAATCCAGCTGCACACAGTCTATGTGACCCTTTGGTTATAGTGTGAAGACAATTACAACCTGGAGCCAATTCTGGAGAGGCATCCACCAGATAAGCCATGCAAATAAGCCTTGTCTTCCGCAAGGAGTCTTTCTACTGTCGACTCTATTTACTGTCACTGTAATATTATCCATCATGCTGTAGAAAGTGTCAGACATAAAAGTAAAGTGGAAATCTATAAAACTGGTTTTGAGCCAGTAAAAAAATATCAATTTTGTGGCAGCCTTTATTAATCCTATTAACTGTGATATTTTGGAATCTGTAGGATTGCAGAAGACTCATAATGCAAGCAGTGTTTGGATTAAAAAAGACACATAGAAATCCCACAAATGTATATGCAGGGAAACTTAAAGAAATGACTCAATGGCTGACATCCATTTGTGTCAAAGCTGATATGGTTGAGAGGGCTATTCAGTCGTGTTGAGCTGGTTATCTTCTGCATGGTACCACCACGGGAAATTTTAATGTTGCCGTTTAGAGATGTAGCTTTGCACAGTTGGCTTGAACAGTACCCTTTCCCTCACCTATGGGCTGAGCTGCCATGTTGAATGAGCTATGCCTCACTCTACGTATCATGTCACACCTCTCACCTCTCTTCTTGAAGAAAAACTTGTGTTTCTATCAGAGGAGATCTAATCCAGCCAATCACATTTAGTTACAAGAGCATTGTACAAAGTGTGCTAAACACCTTTTGAAATATTTTTCCTGTTATGGGAACAATTTTTATCTTTTTGCTTTATTTGTTATGTTTAGATTTACTATTTTTCCTAAGTAATTGTGTGACATGAAACTGACCTAGAGGGTATAGAATTAAATATTTTACAGTAAGAAATTCTGAAGAAAAAGAGAAAAATATTCTCTCTTTGTCAATGTCCTTAGCTCTAAGGATATACAATGAACTAAAAGTCTGACTGTGAACCTTTTCTTCCCTCTGGGGAACATTTTTTCACATAAGTAAACTCATTTATTTACACTGGAAGTACACTAAAGATTCCAAAGGCAAGTGTCGGATAAGAGCAGTTCAGCTGGAGCTGCACATAAGACAGCAGGCTGTGAACTGTGGTTTATTAATTCATTCTGGCAATGTGACCCAGTAAGTGCAAAATAATGTGAAATATGGTACACAAAATGTGAATAACAGCAATTATGCTAACTGTGAATCTAATCTTTGAGAAAGCTGCAATGAGGGATGCTCAGCATCCCAGGACATGTGTGGTTAACCTCAGCTAACTGGGTTAATCTCCCTATGCTCTCTGTTATGCCTATGGGGAAGGATAAGCTCATTCAGACTATTATTTTAGAACAGAAGTCTAACTTTACTGATTTTTACTTACTCTTGAGGACTCTCTGTCTCTGTCTCTCTTTCCACACATTGCAGGAGGACACTTAGACTGTCTTAGAAAAGTGGCTCTTGTAAATACCCAGCTTAGTACTGTGGTGGAAAGTAAGTTTCAGTACATAAATTAATATAAGTTGCATATGAATTTACATGTTGAATGTCAAGATATATAGATATATATAGAAAAGTCTTCTAAAGAAATTTTACTACAACATATAGATTGCCACCGGTAATGCAAAAGAGGATGCAAATGAAGCACATGTTCGGTAGCTTTGCTTGGTGGCAAATAACAAACAAGTAAACAAATCAATATCCACTGCATTGGGAAGTTCAAAATAATTATATCCAAAGGACCAGGCAGGAGGTTGTCACAGGCTGCCCATGACTGTCCAGTGCCAGCACTACTGTGACCTCGGATTTGGCCTGGGCCAACTAGTGCTGCCCCACAGCATACCCAGGCAATGCTGAAGCCCAGGGAAAGTACTCAGAAGCCACCCTATTCTGTGATGGTCAAAGTGCCAACCATGCAGACAAGGTATATCAGGCTGTTTGCCATATGGGGCACAGGATAACCGGTGACCTGTTTTATCTAATACTTTAAACCAGCCTATCTTGACAAGACTGCAGCATGGCTGCATAATGTGATACTAATTTCCATCTCTATGCCAGTTTCCACGTCCAATTTCACAGGCAATATGGACTCCTGCTTCAAAATTGCTATACACAGGTTCACCACAAATATGAAATAAAACCCCCTACCTAATACCTCAGTCCCAGCCTTGGCACAGGCGTGTTTCACTGGTATAGTGACTGAATTATTCCCTTATCATTGATATATTCTTATTAATAACATTCTGCTCTGACTAACAAACAGCTTTATTTTATTGCCATGATTTCTGGCTTTCTCACAGTCTTTAAAAATATGAACTGAAACACTCACTCCAGGAGTGGTCAGAAAATATTACTACTTCAGTACAATATTGCAAGTAGTAAATCTTTTCACATATGAAAATTAATCCCTCTGCTTGTTCAGAAAGACACATATTACAGAATAAAACCACAACCGTAAGCGATAAGAAAATCTCCACAAATGAAAAATGAAAATCTCCACTTCCCTATTTTCAACTGATAGCAGAGGTACCTGGTGCAAGGAAATCTACTGCTTTCATAGAAATATCAACCACAGTTGAGATGACATTGCTGGGATACTGCATATCAGCAGAGAGAGGAAGGAGAGTCTTCATTAACAGTATTTCAGTTAAATGGGATATGCGGGTTCAATCTTGGGCATATTG